>AP027115.1:35615258-35772758 GCA_028142955.1 Pinctada fucata
ACACCCGCCGCTTCAATTCGGTAGAACTGTCACATCCGGTTACTTCCATTTCGGAAGACATAGAGTACAATCTTTGGTTGGATGGTTCATATGGTCTATGACAGAATATCATCCACCATTCTGGAGAGTGGGACATCATAGTGTACGACGAATTCCCCATATCGACCGTAGAACTTCCTCAGTGACGATGTTAGTCGGTCACAAACATATCACTGACTGAGAATAGCGTATCAACTGAGATATGAAAACGCCATAAGCTGGCGATGAAAGGATGTTGCTACTCAGAAAAGGAAAGGTTGTAATGCTGAAATTGAAGTCGTCACGTTTGTCTTAGAGTGAGGTGTTCATGTGACCATCATTGTCGTAGAACAAAAACAGCACATATGCCCTCGCTACCAAGCTATGACAATATAAACGTCGTCATCAAAAACTCATCACAAGAATTCGTTCCGCGAGGAGCTTACTCCTATTAGTCTCTTTCTTAATACAATAGTATATGAAAATCCTATGCTTTTTTAACTTCAATACAATGTCTTCATAAATAATGACACATATAAACCAGAAACCGCTAAAGACTTATCAAAATGATAGCATGGCTAGAAGCACATTGTTCTTAATACTTTGTCCATTGAAAGCAACATAGTGCAATTCTAAATTTTCTTTTCAAAGTTTCATATACTATTGTCACAATTCAATTTATTTAAATTAATATTTTCAAGGTCAAGGTAAATCCTCAAATTAGCGCCAGAACAACAAAACAAAACCCAAACAAACAGTTACATGTATACAAATAAATATCAAATGAGTACCTAATAATTATTCAGTCTCAAAGTCGAGAAGGCAACCGTGTTTACGTATAGGGCAGTTTGTAAAGTGATACTTCATAGATGTATGTCCTGTTCATAATTAGACTGTGAAGAGCAAGAAAAATACCTGAAATTGACTTCAGTCGGCATGTTCTACCTCCATGTAAAATATCAATGTGTTATTTATAACATATACATTACATTTAAATCCTTACTCATGATTTCAAGTAATATTTGTACAACGTAGTCTTATTCAAAGAAGCGAGGAGATCTCCAACAAGACCCCGTTGCAGCATCGACAGCAAACCTCCAAAACACCCGATGCAAAAACACAAAAAACGAGTACAGCAGGAGACGGGAAAGAGACACACGATATGTAATCACAAAAGACTACACAGAAACCGACGAGACCAATGGGCAACCGGTGCCGACTTTGGACGGCCATTTGTCATGCAAGTAGCAAATGTTGTGGTTTTCCTGGATTACGTGCGCACAACCCTCTCACTTCTCCAATTACCCAGAGGTCTCGAAGAACGTACAATATTGGTGTAAAACAACCTCCTCACTGTAAGATGACATCACACAAACAAGAGAGGCCCCAGAAACACAGATGAATATGTAAATGGATATAAAAAGAGGGCATGCGTAATACAGTCTGTGCTCTGCCGGCTGTAGCGAGCTCATGTATGTTATCACCCGAGGAGTCCGACTGACATTCAGAGAGGACAGGTGGTCGGGGCCCTGTCTTCTTATAAAGAGGTTTGGACATGGCCCGAGTGCAAGTCTCAAGGATGCGCTTGTACAGGACTGTGGATTGGTCAAGTACCAAGCCTAGTGTCCGTCTGGTGACATTAGGATCATATCAACGGTATAAAAGGCGTTTGATGATTCTGACGCATTTTCGATGGTTATGCTGTCTACCTTTGATCCTTCTAATTCGAGGGTATGTTAAGGCGTCCCATGAAATATTACGTTAAAAATTTGCCGCGAAATAACGTAACATCATTTGACGTCATAGACTCCGTGTCGTCAAGTACGGTAGCAACACAGTATTTCAATTAATTTTTATGATATTTTGTAAATTCAAAGAATGAAAGTTATCAGTTATAAAAATTCTTGTACTAACTCAATAGCTTACACTCCGTTTCTTCGATATACCTTTGAGAAGACCCCCAATCTATTCAGTGCACTTTGTGACCCCTTTGCGTTGTTAGAGAACTCTGTGTTACTGAGAAGCTTGAGAAGCGATGGAAGGTGCCATCCGACAGTTTACAGGGCGGGTGATAAGAAAAATTTAGAAAACGTTAGGTGTTTATTAAAATAACATAAAAACAGAGATGCTGCACAAAGAAAATATCCTAATATACTCAATCATATATATAATCAAAGACAAAACTATTCAAAAAGGTACAAAATCATTCTTTTTATGTACATTGTTTACAGTACTGGCGGCGTACACATGTGTCATATGATGCATGTGTCGTGTATGTATTATTGCAGCAATGCTGTGAAAAAGTATGGTTGTAACGCTATTGTTATTACATGTACTTTATTTTCCATATTATCAGTGTCTGTTACGATATATGATTTAGATACAAGCAAATTCATGACAAAGGTAAATTTTACGAGGAGAAAAACATGGGGAAAGGGTTGGGGTGGGGTGGATGTTGGACATGCATGACGTGTACTGTTTAAGTGTGTAACAATGAAACTTCTTAGTATTATACAATTTATAACACTTATTTTTTTATTCATTTGTATTTCAGGCTGATGAAAATTACATACTTAATCATCTCATTAAAAGAAAACAACAATGTTTTGGCACTGGATCAGTGGTGGATGCCGCATTAGCCCAGAATCTTAATTGAAAGAACTTTTCAATGACCAGGTATATATATCAATTCAATTTTCTTAGAGACTTGAATAAAAAAAATCTTCCCACATAGATCTATACACATATTTCATTCTTTATTCTTGAAATTTGATATAAATCAAGATCTATCTGTGAATATTGTCAGAAAAAATCTATAACAGTTTACTGATAACATTATTAGTGTCATTTTATTTTCTTTTAAGTTCTAAAAATTGACTTGTGAAGTATTTCAACAGTACACTAAAAATCTTCTATAAGAAATTTTAATACAAAAAAAAATTATTCTGACACCTAAATTTGAATTTTATTCTAACTTCAGAGATTTGCCTTTGGAAGTAATATAACTTAACCCGAATGCCAGCAAGAAGATGTCAAGTGTCTCACTCTGTCAAATGTTAAAACAAGAGCCCAAGGGGCACAACGCTCACCTGATACCCATGCATGCTCTAATTGACATACTGACATTGAATACTGATAGTGCCAATACCAGGATTTTAGCCCACAACATTTCTAAAAACATTTTTGCCGGATGCAGAGAAGTTTTTTTTCATACAACCTTTAAAAGTACAAAAAAGAAAAAAATAGTCACATTTCAAAACAATAACTTTTTTACTCATTTGAAAAGACGGATTAAGTGGTCCAACGTCATTTGCCCAGCTAGTATAGTTCAATTATGCAACATCAAAAATAAAATCATATTGTAAAATTCCATATTAATGTGCAGCAGAAAAAGAATAAAACAATGAAATGATTTCAAAAATTAAGTTTATTTAAGATTCTAGTACGACTTGATTCTTTTTCCCTATTAACACAACAGACGCGAGCCGGGCTCTATTCTCCAATATAGGCCCTATAGCGATAAGCCACGCCAACCCTTTTCTGAAAGCAGATAAACGGCAGGAACTTGTTTTAACCAAGAATCGAAAGGTCTAAGTTTGGTCATCATCAGAATAGAAATAAAAAATGACAAGTTGAGCTCTATTGTCTCATAATGCCCTCGCGTCCTCAGCCAATCACATTTATCACCTCGCCGCTGACGCGGCTCGGTAATAAATGTGATTGGCTGAGGACGCTCGGGCATTATGAAACAATAGAGCCCGGCTTGTCATTTTTTATTTCTTAATTGAACACAAAACCTTTCATTATTGATAGCTAGCATTCCCGAAATTATAAAGCCTGTGTTTGTGAAACGAGAATGCCCCCGGCGGCATCTTTGTTAGTATATACGCCATTTTCTGTTAAGTATGTGAGAGGTCAGGGTCAGCGTAATATTGGTATCAATGGAAAGATCTTGTCACAAGAAATACACATGTACAATATGAAAGCCCAATCACTAACCATTCAAAAGTTATGCCCAATGTTAAAGTTTTTGAGAAGTACGTCAAAGGTCAAGGTTATGGTCATGAGGTCAAAAATTTTGGTATCAATTGAAAGGTATTGTTACAAGGAATACACATGTGAAATATGAAACCTCTATCACCAGCTTCCATTCAAAAGTCATGCCCAATGTTAAAGTTTTTCGGAAAACAGACAGATCGACAAACAGACAGACGGACAGGCCAAAAACTATATGCTCCTGAATCTTATACAGATAAAAATTGCCAAATGTCTTAACACAGGAACCTGTCGTTTTATGAGAGAAAATGTTTTATTATTCACAACCTCAGGCCTCTGTGTTCCTCTTAGAAATATGATACATACAAGATGTCGAACACAGTGGCTTAAGGTTGTGAATAATAAATTATTTTCTCTATTAAAACAACAGCTTTCTGTGGTCCAACTTTTCATTGGAAGATTTCAGGAACTCTGAACTGAATTATTCATTTTCAAGAATTTCAGATATTAAATGTCCTATGCATTCTTAATTGATAGAACTTGGCTACATGTACCCTCGGGGACTCTTTGTCCACCAGCAGTGACACTCACCAAGTGGTATAAATGTAAACGTCTTCAAATTGAATAGCATCATTTAAGAACAGATGAATTGGCAACATGGACCAGACATGCACGTTTCGGGTACTTAACCCTCGTCAGTGATCCTCAAATCGAAAGAATGTAATATGCCAAAAAGTATGAAAGTTACTATGTTCGGAATGACCCATCGAACGTGCATATTGTAGAAGAGAAGCGCTTAATGTTAATCAGAAAACAACCAACCCTTTCTATGGTAATCACTGCCTATATTATTGTTCCATGTGGTGTACCTTCAATGCCTGTCGTTGTTCATTTCATACATGGGTGAAAATGCAGATGTTTAAACTGCCAAGTACAGTCTCAGCACAAGCATGATCTACAAGCTGTTTTTTCTTTGTTAATCTTGAGTACGTTATTTCAATGTTTATTAGCAACATCACGTGCCTTTGAATTCGTCCTTAAAAATCAGGCAGCTACTATTCAGAAAACAGACGAATAGGTTTTTTCCGAAAATATTCAGTTATAAATGTAAGACATTTCAAAATAACTCAATGCAGATGATGAGTCAGCACTTCATTAAAATACCAATTCCGATTAGGCGTATCATTGTGGCAATATTGTTCTTTCGTGTAGTTTGGTAGTATAGGTAAGCTAATCAGGAAAAGAGTAATACTTTGGTACAAAATGTAGTATTACATTTTGAATGACTTATACAATTGTTATACGTCTTGAGGTCGTTCGGTAAAGGCGTCATATCGAAGTTACGTTTTCCGTAAAACGAGTACATTTTGGTATGATTTATACATATTCTAAAAGCTAACTTTAGATACATTATGTTGTGCTAATTAAACCCATTTATGAAGTTGGTTCTCCTTAGTAATAACGACACAAAGTAGGTATAGAACGCTACCTTCATGGCATATATTTGAGCCGTTCGTATGCGCTAAACTGTATAATTACAACATCAAATTAGACAAAATATTACAACGGATGTTGACAAAATGCCCTAAAATGGATTTCTGAGTGATAAATCTCTTTAATCGTGAATTTATAATAATATTTTCTAGTAATGTGTAAAATGAGTTAAAGAAGATCCTGACGATAATCTCAACAGCACTCACAATAGAGCGACAAATTGAGCATCGACGGACCCCTAGCAAGCTAAAGGTGGGACCAGGTGCCCGGGAGGAGTAAGCATCCCCTGTTGGCTAGCCGCAACAAACGGTGCAGTTCATATTTTAATGGCTTTTTTCGACTTTCGACTTTTTAATTTTCATATACTTTTAACAAATATTCAAAATATAGTCGACAGTTATACATGTAGTCTCCTTTCCTTATAAAAATTAACATCCTATCTACTAGATGTACTCTTCATGTTGATACAATAAAATCATCCAAAACATCCCCTAGTTTCTCCTTTCCTTATAAAAATTAACATCTTATCTACTAGATGTACTCTTCATGTTGATACAATAAAATCATCCAAAACATCCCCTAGTTTTTCTGCTATTCTCACTTCTATTTCCGTCGATTCCTCTATAAACGTTGACAAAAATGGGACATTTATCTTACCGTTGTAATATTAAAGATACACTATGCACTTGTACATTTGGCAAGATAATTTTCTTAAAATCATGTCATCCAAAGAAAATAATACATTGATTAGGATAATATATAAATTCTGTGCATAGATCCACAAAATATTGTCAATAACATGGATATTCTGCATGTTTTGGCATTTTATTCTCCGTCATTTTGTCACATTTAGGATAGAAAAAAAATTACCTTTTTATCCATTATAGTTCATTAAAAAAACGAGTCGAGAAAATTCATTATATTCTAGTACATTTTTCTTGAAGTCGTTTTGAAAATACTGATATCAAAAAATTAATCAAAACATGGACCCAATTTTTTGTTACAGGCGATAGAAATTTGGGTTTTTACAGCTTTTTCGGTCATTTTGGCGAACGTCATGCGGCGACGTCGTACATACTGTAACGACGCCTTGGCAGTTTTCACGCCGTCATCTTGGATTTCTTGATTTATTAATTCAAATTATATTCCTCATGCAATTTTCATTTTAATGATTTCTAAATTTTGAAGCTATGTGCTTTATGAGTGTGCTGGAATATGACCCATTAAAAGGTGAACATGAAAGATTTTATGAGTAGGAAAGTTGTCAAAAAATCTGAATAAAATGAGACGATGTATTGAAGTCGTCAGAGGTGCTGGCGATTAGGAGGGCACCTCCCATCCCTGCAACCCCCAGGGTCTTAGAAAATGGGCGTGGTGATTCAATTCTATGTAATTTTGTCCAGACAGCTCTTCTATCACTATAAATGATAGAGACATAATTCTTTTTGCAATATGATGGGTCTGTAGTCTAGTTGTGCACCTGATATTTTGTTTGAGCCAATGACCCTCAGGGTCTTAGAAAAGGGTGTGGCCATTTTCTTTATAAAATGAGACGATGTATTGAGGTCGTCAGAGGTGCTGGCGATTAGAGGGCACCTCCCATCCCTGCAACGGCCAGTTAAGTGAAGGGATGGTGCGCTTGCTTCTAACCTCTGCGGCCACGATTCTTCTTAAAGGATTTAATGCGGTAATGGGAGTCGCCTACCCGGTCTCAAAATGTTTTTTATCCGGGTACCTCGGATTCCTTCTGCTCTAAGGGACTTCCCAAGACAAAAAAAGCTTCGGAACCAACGTCATACTTCATTATAAATTGTTGTGTAATTTTGTTATAATGTAACAAATAATTGTAGTTCATTTTTAATTATCCTTTTTTTTTTCCTGCGCTGCAGTTAATCTTTTCACGGGTATAATAAATCGGTTCGGAGCATTAAAATGTTCTTCCTAATAACATTTTTTGTTTTGTTTCGATGTACTTTTTCGTCGATTTTTTTTTTTCTTGCAAAAACTATTTTCTTATTTTGATGAGAAATTTAAGGGGAGTAAAGGGACATGTTTTATAGAAATATGTTATATATACGATGTGATTGTACAAATGTACAAAAATCTCACTTTTCTGTCAGTGTCGATTCTAATTTTGTACGTAACGGAAAAGGCCAATTAAAAAGTAGTACGTTATCTGTATTGAATTTCACATGTAAACAAAAAGTAAATCAAGGGTTTTATAATATGCAAGAACTAATAGACAGCAAGATAATTAGAAAGATTTAGACTGACGAGCAGACAACGTGCATCCAGAATTGCAGATTGTTAGCTCTATTGATAAAAGATGTCCGAAAATTCGTGTATTTTTCTTTTTTTTTTTTCTTTTCAGTCCTCTCCCACAAACAAATAAATATTTTCCTGTTTTCATAATTTTGCGTACATTTTTTTTTGCAAGCTATATACTTAACGAGATATCACACGCGTTTCAGTAGCCTCCCTTAGACGAGAATTTTAAAGAAATCTCCACGCCGAAGATTTCCGATTTTCGTAACTTAAAATTTCTTGATGTTCTGGCTTTGTCAAAATCGTTTATTCGTCAAGACGACCCAATAGCTCAGAGGTAGAGCTCTTTGCCCACTATGCGGGAAGACCGCGGTTCGAACCTGAGTCGTATATCAATGTTGTTTTTTTCTTTGCAAAGTAATGGTAAGCCTAGAGTGACCAACATTAGTCAATTTTTAGCTGAAATTGAACTTTCAAATGTATTTGAACATTTTGTTAAGACTTTTTTTACCTACATACATATGTCGTTTCTATTCAGAAATAAGTCAGGTGTCAGTAAAGTGTTTGAATGTAGAGAAACTTATAATATAGTTACTCATATGGTACATGTAATATCATTACACATGTGCACATACTGTCGTGTTATCTCACAAAATCTGTATTCGGCTCTATTTATTTACATATTGACATCTTTGTGAGTGAAGGAACACTGCTGTGATATTTCAAAAAGATAATTATAATAATTCGGATGCTTTTGTCTTTGGTCACATATAAAAGAAAGATAACTCGAATTGCACTTTTAATTTTTTACATGATAATTTACACATTCAGTCAGATTTTGCAACATATGACGTGGTCATTGAATGATTTCTTTCTATAAGAATTTGCACAATATAATGAGGGAATCATATGTAAAGTTTCAATTGAAAATCTTGGGCTGAAAAAATAATATAGCCAAAAAATGAGCATTTCCATAACAATCAATGGATGGCTAAAAAGTCTGATCAATTTCAAAATCTCAAAATTTTGGATGGTGACCTCCTAATATTGTCCCTTACATCTGAATTAAATTAGGAAATCAGAATTATGCTTTTTTTTCTGAAAATAGATGTTGTATAACACGAAACGTGTTATATCACCTTAATTACTATTGTTTGCTTTTATCAAAGGGATCTAATTCCATTTGTTGGATCTCTCTAATGAGTAATTTTGAGATAGCGTAAACTCGCTTTTACACAGAGATACCGCCGTCTGTCCGAGCAGCTTTTTTTTCAATTTTTTGTATTTTTTCAATCTGCAAGAAAAAGCCTATGTCATTATTTTGTAATTCAACCTTAAGTTTTTATCATCATTTTTGCGTAATGAGCGCTAGCCATTAAGCAAATGAGAGTGACGTTGTCAAAATACATTCGTTTTCTTAGCGATCGTAAAGCTAACGTTGCGTAATGTTATAGCTAATTTTTTTTAACTCACTCGTTTTCAGAAACAAATAAAGCTTATGTTGATATAGAAATATTTTTAGATTAAGGAGAGCTTACTCTCTAACTCATTCGCTCATACATTTTTCTCCGACTAGCTCTCGATAACATTTACCGTTAAATTGAGATGTATCATAGATTTTCGATATGATTTGCCTTTTTCTTGACACGAAACTACAGATAAAGTGTTTTAAGTTGAAAATAATATCATTATTATCATAGAGAAAATTACACTTTCATTGTAAAAGCATAGTACTAGTGCTTATTGAACTTTTTGTGGGATGCCCAATGAAATGCATGTTAGTAACGCCGCTTCGTAGACAATTTACGCATCGCGCAAAAATAAGCCGTTTTTCAAGTCTGAATGTTTTTAAAATTATTATGCCAATAATCAAACGCAATGTTTGGTATAAACATTTAGAAAAGATCTTTCTGATTCCATAGATACCAATTTCATTTCAATTTGTGCAAAAATAAGCGCATTTCGTGACGTTGAATTTTCGAAACCGCTGCGGGATATATATACAAATGTACTGGCTAGAATTACGTTCCTTGGGTGTACTACTTTAAAATTCAATAGCATCATTTATAAACAGAGAAATTTGCAGCATGGAGAAGACATGCACGTTTCGGGTACTCATCTATTGTCAGTGATCCTAAATTTAAACAATGTAATATGGCCAAAGAGTGTGAAAATCATTATGTCAAAAAATGTAGGTAGAACGTAGTAGGATGGCTTGGATATGATGTTACAGAATAGGATGTGATAACACGTTTTCGAAATTTCAAGAAATTGTGATAACAGAAATTTTCAAATGTGTTAATGAGACGATCAACCGAAAGTTACATGTACTTGATTTTCAAACTCGATAGTGAGATCAGCTTACTTCTTTTTTGTATGGATCTATGTCACCATATAAAAAAATTGTAATCATCCTCGGTATGTGTACATATTATTACACTGGTATCTTTTCAATCTAATTAAAGAAACCGAACACGTCATAAACACAATGATAAGGTTAGTCCCAGGGAGGCAATGGTGAACAATGAATGGAGGACCCAAATGTTATTCATCCTGTACTTTAAGATTGATAGTTGAAAAGAAAATCTTCATTCAAAATCTTCCTCATTCAGCATTTTAAAAAGAATTAGCTTGACTTTTTTTTAAAGATGAGGCCTTAAGTTTGCATATTCATGTTTGAAAATTGTATTCAATTTCACACAATATATGCAATTTTCTACTTGTGCATTTATCTTCTTTCATTTTTTTGTGGAAATACCGTAGGGATGAAATTGTAAGCACAACACAAAAACAATATACATGTAATTTTGCAGAATGAAAAGGGAAGGATTAAACTGTTATGCTAAAGTGATCAATACACTCTCAAAAATTGCCACGGTTAGAAATTGTGATTGTCTGGAAATCTTTTGTATAATTATTTTGCCTCTTCAAAATTGTAGATAATTTCGATTGTAGCGTTTGTCATTAAGTGTTTTGATATTTTCCATAGCTCATTCTATATAGACATAACCTCAGACAGTGCGTTTATTTTAAATATTGTTTTCATTGTCGTCATGATCTTCTTTAACTCATTTGATACTGGTTTCTAAAAACATCACGTATGTTTACGCATGAGGGTGAATCATTTAGATTTGCAAATGCCTGTATTATTCATTTTAAATGTTATTTCAAGGTCAGGGTCAGTTTTAATTGTGCTCGCTCTCAAAAATAATGGATAAATGTTAATAAGAAGTCCTTATGCATACACAAGAATACAGATGTTTATAAGTCATTCATCATTTATAAAAGTCAAATACAAAACCCGAAATCACAACTAAAGATAATCACTATAAATGGGCTTATATAATCTTTCCAAAAATATATTCATGTATATGTACATTAAAGACCTTCTCGCACTACAAAACGAAAATGCCCACAAACAGACGGAGAGGAGCACGGAAGCATAGAACACAACGGACAAGACTAACATTCGAAATTTATTGACGGTGGCGCAGTTAAATACACGCGCTGTTTGTGATGTAGGTTTTTTTTGCGAATCTCACATGAATCATGTAATATATATGCAATGGAAGTTTGATGTACTTATCAAAAACAAGTAGAGCCCCTCCTCTTAAATAGCAACACCGTCACATAGACTGTGCAGAAACACTCATATCCTATATATTTTTTCTAATTTTCATTTTTTCAAATATTTGAAATCTCTATTTTTAAAGGCGATACTAATTCTGTTTGAGGGAGCGATTCGTTTTTCTTTAAAAAACATAATGCTCAATTTTAATAGCAAATTATGGCACAGCATGTTCATACAGAATGGCCAATAACATCATTGTAGCAAATTCTTATCTTCATTGCATGTTAGAACATACTAATGTACAGTGAGGAGGTTATTTGACACATTGTGCGTTCTTCGATACCTTTGGGTAACCGGAAAAGTGGGAGTGTTGTGCGCACGTAATCCAGGATAACAACACCTTCTGTTACTTACGTGGCTGTGCGTCCTAAGTCGGCACGATTGCCCATTGGTCTCGTTGGTTTATGGGTTGTCTTTTATGTTCGATGTTTCATGTCTCGTTTGCTGTTCCTTGTCTCTTGCTGTCTATGTCCTCTATGTGTTTTTATCTGGGGTTTTTGGTGTGTTGCTGTTGGTGCTGCAACCGGGTCTTGTTGGAGATCCCACCCTTTCTTAGTGATACAGAGGGAACGGAAAACGGCTCATAAATTTGCGATTTCTTAAGCTTGGTCTGACATATCTAATGTTCGACAGATTCTTCCAAGAAAGTATAATACTCTAACAATCCACTTGTTTTTTGTTTTTCTTTCATACGTTAAAAGATTGTGTAAGTCCATTTTCATCTATCTGTCTACGAGGGCTGATTGATATGTTGTGAGCCTGGTTTGAATTTTATCAGACTTTTTCATTATTTTCTACATAATACCCTTAAGTATCTAGGGTCCCTGTAAAGTGCGAAACGAAACAAAAACGAAACGAAACAGATCGAATGGAAACAAAAAAATATATTACTAAAAAAAACTTGAGAAAAAAAAGGATAACGAGAAATCATTGCTGAGAACAAATATTTAAAGACATATCTGCGTGTCCATATGTTCTAGTGGCTAGAGGGTATCTTGAAATAGTCGAAGTTAACCTTTAGAAACATAAGTCTTAAATGCCAAAGATATATTCTGGTGGACTATGGGGGAGGGGATAAATGACCTCGTTTTAAGACGGTTAAAAGAAAATATATCGAGGCACATTTCAGGGATAAAATCTTATCCCTTTTCAAGCAAAACATGCCAGCCCCCTACAACCCCCCCCCACCCTCATTTTTCTTGATAACGGTTTTTTTTAATACAGAATTGAACAGTCCCATCTCCTCTGTACTGGAATCCTCCCTGCTGAATAATATTCTTCATCCGATAATGACGGTCATCTACCCACCCAACCCCCCCCCCCCCCTTCCATTAAATCCTCTCAAATGCAATAATATTATGGCATTTATCATAAAATGTATGTTTTAAACATCAATTTTTACTGTTTCAAGAAATCCTCAAGTCACTATCTAAAGTTGAAATATCAAAAGGCAGTAACATGCTGATCTTAACTTTACGTAATCGGTCTCGGCAGCATTTCCTCCTCTATATGGCTTTTTTCTAAGTTCTTTTAGTTATATGTTTCGTTTCGTTTCGATCTGTTTCTTTTCGTTTTGTTTCGTTTCGTTTCGATCTGTTTCGTTTCGATCTGTTTCGTTTCGATTTGTTTCGTTTCGCACTTTACAAGGACCCAAGTATCTATACACTTTTAACACCAGTGTTTTAGAGCATCAATACGAAATTTAAAGAATTCTTTATCTTAACTAGTCAGAAACCCATCCACTGTAAGTATTGCGTCATCATCGGAGTGAAAGTGGGTTCCAGAAATAGCTGCTTTCAGTTTTTGAAATAGATGAAAGTCTGATAGAGCAGGATTAGGTAAATAATGCGGATGCTCAATCAAATGAAAGCCACAATCATGAATGACAGTCATTGCAATGACAGACTTGTAAACAGGGGTATTGTCCTGATAGAACAATACACCTTTATCTAGTGAGTTATACGCGGAGCTTAAGTTCGATATTTTGTCGTAACTGTCAGAAGTGAGGCATAGTATGTGTCATTGATTTATCAAAGAAGAAAATGATCATTCGAATCAACAAATGAAGTAAAGAAGATCTTGACGACAATCTCAAAAGCACTCGCAATTGAGCACCAAATTTAGCATCGATGGACCCCTAACAAGCTTGAGGTGCGATCAGGTGCCTGGGAGGAGTAAGCATCCCCTGTTTGGCTAGCCGCAAGTTGCATATAGATCTTGTCAGTTTATGTGTAGTTGTTAATATGTTTCAGAATCTGTCATTCGTATAATTTGCGAGTTTGGTTTTGATACAGTGCATAATTTTGTTTGCTCGTTTTTTCATATTCATACAAAAGTTTCTGTTTAATCTGAAAGATATAGAAATTTTGTTTTCGCCGTCCAGGAAACGACCTCCACATATCTTTAAGTGCATTTAAAAAAAATATTTTTACTGCTGTAGGGGTGCGGCGCTTTTTCCATTTCTGGATGAGAAAACAATTATTAACTGGATATTTTGGCAATACATGTTTGTTGGCGTTCAGACAAAATTTAAGTTTTTGCCTGGGGCAACAACTTGTCTTAAGATCCAACAAAACATATGTTGCCCTCATCACTAGTCATTCTTTGTATACTATTAAAAGCTTCTTTTTTTTGTCTTACCCCGTATTTCATATGCCTTCGGTTTATGATTTTTTGAATTATCGATGTTGTGCTGTATATAGGGATATGGTCATTATCCATATTTGTCATTTGAAACCTGTCACCTTCCTCTAGGCTCAAATATGTGACAATTGATGTAAGGTTGCAAGAGATGCTTACTCTCCGTTATTGACTCATCTCATCTCCACTAGATTTCACTTTTGCACCTGTGCTGTATTGTTTGGTATTCTTTCATGGTTTCGTATGCGCATACACGTTCCTAATTCTTTGCAAAGATATGAAATACTCGTTAATTTCTCACATGTGCAATTTTTTTTTTCTATTTTTTTTTTTGTATTGTTTTGTATGTCGTAGAGCAATGTAGAGAATTATCGGCACCTTAATGTTTTATCGTACCTAGTGGCCGGTGCGTCTTGTTTACTATTTTATCGACTATACCATGTGCAGGGGGATTTCTTTATTGACCTTGACCACCATCTCTATATAGCACAAATGTAGCCCACTTCTTGATAAAACGTTTCTTGGAAGTCAACGTTTGTTCAGTGTTATCGGCATATGTCCAGTATTATCGGCACCCGCAACAAGAGAGATGAGCATTTCTTTCAAATCGCCATTGTGCGATGGCTGAAATGTAATGTTACAAGTTTATGACTATATCACGTGATTGGTGTTCCCCAAGACGTCAGCAACCAAACTTTTATTTTAGTTCGTCGTGACCCTGGAAGGTCATAAGCGCTTCCGAATAAAGTTACCCATAAAAGACAATAAAATAATTTACAAATTCCAATATCTGTTTACTGAAAAACGGAAATGAAATTTTCCAAAAGCGGGAACATGGCTAGGTGCATAGGTAAGTATTCAGATATGCCGATAATTATAGACGGGTCATGAAAATGGGATATAAATTGGAAGGAGTAAAAGGTAGGCAAGTTCTTCATAAAAACAATCGAAAAATATGAAATAAGAAAGAGGAATCCACTATGCAATTGTGAATCTGAAAAGTATAATTGCAAAAACCAACTTCAAATTCTTTGAAACGCCGACTCAAAAAAGGAAGTTTTTTATTTGTCATGATAAAGACGGCGTTTCCCCTACCATTGTTTTCATCCTTTTTAAAGACAGTGGTAGGCACCATATTTATTAGGTATATGATGGTCTGAAGTTCATAAAATTGTTTCTAATATACTGTTGATTCTACCTGTATAACAAAAGAACAACAAACACGTCAATATTCTCATTTATTATAGGCGATAAATAAAGGTGCCGATAATTGTACTCTGTCGATAATAGTCAACAGCGCTCTATTATTATATTCCATTTTAATCTTAATTCTTTGCAAAAATAAAAACGATTGCTATTTGCTCTCAAATATCGTTTTTCTTTGAATTTTCATATGGTATCATTTCAAATAATTTCATTTATTATTAGTACAATTAGACGAAGAAGAATAAGAAAACAACATAATTCACAAAATCGATGTGCAGTAATATTTAGATAAACTGAATGAAAATTATAGTCTTTTATCAAGGCAAATATCTATTTCTTAACATTGGCTACATTTGTATAAGATCTTCAAGATTTTTCCATCTGTCGTTCTTAGTTAGACCAAGTTCTTTCTTGCATTTTTCAAATATAGCCACAAATAATTCCCAATCAAGGCTTTTTCCGGAAGCTTTTTCTTTGATAAAAGATTCAATCATGTCCAATTTGGAATACTTTTCTCCAAGTTTGGTTAGAATTTGCATTTCGTTTTGTAATTTTGTTGCTTCTTTTAAAAGCTTTGATAAATGTAATCCATGGCTCCGGATTTGTTCACGTTCAATAAACAGAATACAACTATCAACCCTTTCCGTTCCAGCTAACTGTGAAACTAATCTTGGTATGTGTATAAAAATGTTCTTTCCATACTCATGATCTCTCAATGTACATGTAGCAGCATTCTCTTTACGTGTTTCGGCACACGGAATGCATCTTCCTGAGAATAAATGAATGTTCCAACAAAGCCGTTTGTGAATCCTTGAAGCAAGGCAAGGACTACAACAGTTCCTTTTGCATGCATTGCAAATTGTCGAATACGTGTTATCGGTATTCAGCGCTTTGATATTTACATAAACAACAGTTTTATTCAGAATATTTATCAAACTATAGCAAGCATTTGAGATTTCCTCGCGTTTTGCATCGTATCTCAATTTAATTTGTTCACAACTTTGGGCATTGACTTTGAAACTTCCAAAGCTACTTAAATGTAGTTTTCTTAAGATGTTGAAGAAGGCAAAAATCTCGTTTCTTCCCTTTTCCCAGTCCATCTCTTGAACTCTTGAACGAGACATTTGATGTTCTATTGTAAATGGAGTGTTACTGAATGTGAAGGACTCGTGGTATTGGAAACCAATCATTTTCATGATACGTGTGAACATTGGGTTGGAAGAATCAGCGCATGTAGCAAATATGAATATGTTCTGTGTTATTTTCTGACCAAAGAGCTCACTTAATGTTTGACTAAGGGACATTTCAGTGCTTGTTAATCTGCCTGAATGAGATTGGTTAACGAAGCAAATTGCGTGAAGTCCAGGCAGTCGACCACTTTCAAATAATGCCTTAAAGCGAACTTTTAAGCTTTCTATTTCCACTACGTTGTCCCGTTGAAAACCAGGTGTGTCAATAAGGACCAGATCGTAAGGCAGCATACTATTCTCCTTTCTTTTCATTTCATAACATGTGATCCATTGAGTTTGCGACAAATGCTGAAAACAAAAGAGCAACATTGACATGTTTTGTTCCATGGAAGGAAATTATGCATCAGATATGAACAAAGAAATATAATAAATGAAACTTTTCTCACTCACTCATTTTTTTTTAATTTGCCATAAGAATTTCAGAATATGAAAGTAACAGAAAGTTGGGGATTTCCAGAGTACACGGTCGCTGCATCCACCAGAAAAAAAATACACTGAAACACTCATTTGCGAAAAGAGACTAAAGGAACTAGAAACTCCATTACTTCTTTCCCGCTCTGTCGCCTGATAGAAGCTTTGTTTTGGCCCACTATCAATTTGATATATACATGTATAATATGAATATAGGCAAAGTCTATAGGTGAGCGCAACTGTTGTATTACATAACATTTATTCAATTGTTAAACGTCTTCAAATTTATGGGCATCATTTAAGAGCAGATAAATTTACAGCATGGATAATATTTCAAAACAAAATTGTAACAACTGTAATACATTATCAAACGTTCGATATCATCTAGGCGTCTACCCTAGTGAATATGTGTCAACATTTAGGTTACCCACTTGTACACTTCCAAGAGTTGTGACGTAGTAAATTGATCACGCGTCACACCAGACGAAGCTCAATGACCAACTGCGCTGCTGCCTGCATAAAGATGTTTTTGATGAGCTAATTCAGGCTTGAGTGGATCAATTTTTCGATATTTAGGATGAGAATTTGCTCTACTTGTGTGACAAATCAACACGGACTTACTGAATCATAAAACCAGAAATATTTTGAGTATGAGCGAATTTTCAGGCATGCTAGGTAAGCCAATATAGATGAAAATCTCACTTATAAATGTATGTACCTTTTCCGCAGTTGTACACGACTTTTATATTATTCTAGATACTTCCAGAAGAACCGAAATTTGTGCAGAACAAGAGCTACCCACAATATCATGTAGATCTATAAGATATCATGTCACAGAGCATTATAAATCCAGAGCACTGCAATTTTTCTTTCTTGAAATGCCATTTTCACAGAGAATATGCATAAATAGTCGTTTATATTTGTACAGTAATCGCAGTTTGGGCTTAAAGACGAAAGGCCGTAAAGTGTAAATGTGACGGATAGTTCTTACGTCGGAATGTCTACTTGACTTCCATCTACTTCCTCTTCCTCCACTATGAATGCATTCGTTCAAAAGTCACATCCTTTTTCAAGACAAAATTTATGAAAAGGAGGTAGATAAGGGGTTTCATTTTTTTCTTTTTTGAGACATTTCTATCTATGAGTTCGCTTCGAGCTGCACTCTCTGTATAATTTTGCTATTTCGGAAACATGCCATTTTATGGCAAAAAAAATCGATTGAAAGAGGTCAGCATCTCAGTTCCATCATTCTAATGCTTTTTTGGTCATACAATGTATAATAAATTTATCTAATTAATAAATGAATGCTACTTAAGAAACCCTACACAAAATTTTGAGCCGTACACAATGTGTTAAGTAAATGCACAAAATTTGATTCATAACTATACTGGTCAAAAGTTCTGACCGGATTTTTTTTTTATAATTTTCATAAGTTTACGAAAAATACGTTTTCATTGGTAAAAAAAAATGTATAATAGATTCATTTAATACTTTCACTTTATTTTTACGTAATTTTGGTTTAATATGAGTTATCGTTACTGGAGCGTGACGAATTTGACGAAAATGAATAGTTCTCGCAAAGACAACAAAATACCGAATAAAACATGCTTTTTATCTTAGAAACACATAAATATGCACACTCCAAACAGGAACAACAGATAAAATATGTTTTATTATGGCGCATACCAAAAACAAAACGCGCTTGCAGAAAGACCCCCAGTCTCTCTTTGACGCCATAGTGATTTTTTATTCTCGTCAATGTGTAAAATCAATTTTCGTTCGATTTTTGAAAATGATCAATGTAACAAAAACACGTTCATATTCTTTTTGTCGATTTTGAATACTCTAAAACGACATAAGATTAAAAGTTTGAATTAATGTACAAATACATGGGGAAATAATTGCTATTGGAAGTGCTGGTCCTGTCACAGTTTTTTTTTTTCATATCGATTGCTTGAAATATCGAGAATTACAAAATAATGAAAAGATGAAATTTTGATACGCAAAAGATCTGTCAAGAATTAGTATTGTAAGCAAACGATTTTCCTCCCTTCTTTTTCAATCTAATGCTAATACAATGGAGTATGTTATCTCAGGTGTTCGATAAGAACTTTTGACCAGTATAGATTCATTAAATTCAGCATTGTTGATGCAAACGTTTTCCGCTCATTTTATCTGACAATACTTGCATCAGCAGAACAAGAATATAACATTAATTTCTTATTATTTCATATCTTCTCCTTATGAAAAACGGTCCGTTTCTTAATATATTGTTTTCATTTTCGTGCGCGAACATCGACGGCGGCTAGCCAATAGAGGATGTTTACTCCTCCCGGGCACCTGGTCCCACCTCTAGCTTGCTAGGGGGTCCGTAGATGCTGAATTTGGTGCTCTATTGTGAGTGTTGTTGAGATCATCGTCAGGATCTTCTTTAACTCATTTGTGTAACGCTTATGCACTTTGCCGTGTGGAGCACGTGAAAAAGTTCCCCGCGAGGATTTTGATAGTAAGTGTTTTGAATATGTTTTTCCTGACATTGTCGCCATTGCACTTTCTAAAAAGATCGAAACTCAGACAGTGCATGTATTTAATATATTGTTTTCATTTCCGTGCGTGAAAATCGACGGCGGTTGCGGCTAGACAACAGGGGATGCTTACTCCTCCCTGGCACCTTGTTCCCACCCCTAGCTTAGCTAGGGGTCCGTCGATGCTCAATTTTGTGTTCTATTGTGAGTGCTGTTGAGACCATCGTCAGGATCTTCTTTAACTCATTTTAATCTTATAACAACTTATGTCGGCACTAATTTTCGTTAAGGGGGTTGCGCAGTGATATACCTGTATTACAAGACTAATATAAGTTATGTCTATGATTCAGACAATTGTTTCCATTTATCTGTGGTGTAGGAACAGGTTTGAGCAGTAAGTATCAAAGAAATTGTACCCTTGAAATGATCAATATATAAGTTTCCTGCTACGGTCCAATACGTGTTTCCGGAAATCACCTTTTCGAAAAAAAATATTGCTATCAAATGACTCCGAGGAAAAGGTTTGTTGATCCAACTATCAACAGACATGTAATTTCTCAACCAATAAGAATCTTCTTAGAAATTCTGATGGATTGATTGTTAAAACTTTCTTCAAAGCATTCATATATTTCTGTCATCAAAATTTCTTATACTCTCTAAAACGTTGGTCCTGTAGCGTGGGTATTTAGCTGGGTTTCGGTATATACATTTAATTCTGGCAAAGGAAATTAAAAGTTCATATTGTAGATGGCGCTAGGAAAATTTACTTTGGCTTTATTCAAATTCTGTGACATTAAGTATTACTGAAGAGGATTCAATATCCGAAACAAGTTACAATAAAATTGGTACTATAGAACATATATTTCAATATTGACAATTTCAAACACTAGGTTGGCATCACTGTTGGTGGACTGCAAGTCCCCGAGTTTTAGTGTTTACGCACTGCATTAAAATATATTCTAAATTTTCTGTCATCTAATAAGATCGAAAAAAAACTAAGGGGTATCTTCCTCATTGCATTGCTCTGTCCTTAGCTGGGTTTCGGCATCTTTTTTTCGGTTATGGTAAGAAAGCTCCTTGTACCTACCCTCCAACGATATTTCTCACTTATATACGCTTCTGAATACACCCTACACAAAATTTGGAGCCACTTATTCTGTTAAAGGAAATCAAAAGTTTATCTGGAATTTCCAAGCCAATACGATTTCTTCACACGACTTCTCTAATACGTACACCACACTTCCTCATGACAAAATAAATGATCGATTATCTAATCTCATTAAAATGTGTTTTGATCGAGATTATATTTGTACATCTAAAGCGAAGGGTTTCTTTTCCTCGACAGATTACAAATCATACAAATCATAGGTATGTAGTGATGACAAATATGGATAATGACCATATCCCTGTAAAGAACACAAAATCGATAATTCAGAAAATCATAAACCGAAGGCAAACAAAATCAGGATAAAACAGGAACCAAAACATAATAAAAAAAACCTCCACCACATGAAAAGAAGCGAACTTCCGATATGGGAGTGAGACCAGGTGCCAAGAAAGAGTTAGCATCTCCTGTTTGCATGCAACACCCGTCGCTTCAATTTGGTAGAATTGTCACATCCGGTTACTTTCATTTTGAAAGATATAAAGTATAATATTTGGTTGGACGATACAAATGGTATATGACAGAATATCATCCACCATTCTGGGACATCATAGTATATGACGAGTTCCCATATCGACCGTCGAACTTCCTCAGTGCGATGTTAGTCGGTCACAAACGTATCCCTGACTGGGAAGCTTATCTAAAAGACGCCTAGTTCTCAGAATAAAATCTGTATATTTTGTACTTGCTCTGGCATAGCGTATCAACTGAGATATGGATACGCCATAAGCAGGCGATAAAGGGATGTTGCTACTCAGAAAAGGAAAGTTTGTTATGCTGAATTTATTCATGTAGTCGTCACGCTTGTCATAGAGTGAGGTGTTCATGTGACCATCAGTGTCGTAGGACAACATTGTGTCCAAATAGGATGCTGAATTATTTGCCTCTGTAGTTTCTTTGATTTTCGGACATAGTATCTGTCTAACCCTTTGGACATATTACATTGTTTAGATTTAGGATTACTGACAGGGTAAAGTACCCGAAATGTGCATGTCTGGTCCATGCTGAAAATGTTGTACCACTTGAAGAGTGTCAATGCTGGTGGACCAGGAGTCCCCGAGGGAACATGTAGACAAGTTCTATCAACTTCAGTTGATCGTTATTTCAACGCATTCGAAAATTTCTTGAATTTGCAGACGTTTAACACTTAACAATGGAAATAACGAACACAAATGGACAATCGTTGCCGACGTGGGGCGGCCATCTTCCACGTTAGAAGGATATTGTCTCGTTTTGGGGATTACTTGAGCACAACCTTCCCATATGTTTGGTTACCCAGGCCATAAGGGATTTATAATTATCTCATGAGAGCAAAACTCATCATTTATCAACCAAATTATGATATTCTTTTTAAATCGGAAAGAACTTGTTGAAATGTTAAACGCCTTCAAATTCAATAGCATCATTTGAGAACAGGTAAATTTGCAGCATTTTATCCCACCCATCCTGCTACGTCTTTCGGTACATTTTTGAGCAGAATACCGGTAAACTTTCTCAATATTTGGCAATATAACATTGTATAGATTGAGCATCACTGATGATGGTTAATAATAAGGAAGTGTTCCAACTCTAAACCTTCATGGAGAAAATTCAAAACCGATTTTTCCTGCAATGTTAAATTCTCATCAGTGGTGCTTCTACCGGAGCCACCAAAATTCATTTCAGTAGCGCATACTTTGATGTTTTGAATTTAGATTTGTACATTTACTTTACAAAGAGTGCACGGCTCCAATTTTTTTTGTTTGGTCGATTCAGTAGCATATCCTAAAGAAATATATGTCAAAAATATAATGATCGCTGTGCGATACACGTCCCCTACCGGCGGCAAAAAATTTGTCCTGCGTCTCTGTGCTTTAGTTCATTATCTGCAACAGCCAAGAAAAGTCTGGCCATGGGAAACCGAATCTATGAAATTTGCTAAGTTTAAGGGCCATAACTCTTGTAAAAATTAGTCAATCTAAACTAAACTCGAACTTGATCTGCATCACGTGTACACTATAATGTATTCACATCCAAAAAAATCAGTTCATTATCTGCAAAAACAGGCATGAAAAAGTCCGGAAAACTGTAAATTTCATAAAATTTGCTAAGTCCAAGGGCCATAACTCTTGTCAAAAAGGCTAATGAAAACAAAACTCAAACTTGGTCTGCATCACACTGAGATGTATTCATATACCAAAAATCAGTGCATTATTTGCAATAGTGCGTATCTTAAATATTGATCTAGACGGAATGTATAAACTACATGAAAAGGAAAATGATTCTTAAATTGGATCTATATTTTTCTTTCAAAGGGATTTTTTCTTTGCAAGGAATTTATTTTTGCGTCCAACTCAGTTAGCAAATTTACGCGAATTAAAGTCCTTGTGAATAAAAAGATGTTTACATAGAGAATAAGTCCCTTAATTTCTTTTTCGTACAATTCTATACCTTCTTGAAGAAATTTTCAAACCAACTTTCATGCACCAGACAGGTTTTTCGGATATTCAATCCTCATCATTGATGCTTCCAGCCAAAGTGCTTTTCATAAGCAGCCCAAATTCTTTCATTTATTTTTAGAATTCAATTCTATGCGTTTACTTTACAGAGAGTGCGCGGCTCTAAATTTCCTGTAGGGTCGATTCATTAGCATATCCAAATAAAATTTACGTTCAAAATAGCATTAGGTAGTGCTGAGATGTTTATCTCCATTAATTTCGAAGATATTTTTCGATGAAATGGCACATTTCCGAAATAGGAAAAAATATGATGTTTAATAGATAAAGAGCCAAAACAAAGTTTTTTTCAGGGCGACAGAGCTGAAAAGAAGTAATTAATACACTTTATCAACATTTATAACGCGGAGGTGTTTCAACTCTATACCTTTTTGAAGAAAATTTCGAACCAATTTGTATACTAGTCACGGAGAACAATTCTAAGTGCCCCAAACTGCAACCCGAAATAAGTGTTTATATGAATAATACGAAGTGATACAGGAATGCAATACGCAGCTAGTGCATTTATTGTACATGTACAGCGCGGTACTACGTGTATGTTGCAAGCGAGAAATGCACTTGTTCTGTGTTGCTTATCCGTTACAATACTAAAATTATGACAATCCGTTACAATACTAAAATTATTGATATATATTCTATATATATATATGTCACAGGGAATAAGTGGAATCAGGGATTTCATGTAATTCCTGAAATTTAGGGATTTCGTGTAATCCCTGTATAGATAAGTCTCTACACGTAATTCCTAAACTTGGCCAGGTATTACATGTAATACCTGCTTTTTTCATGATTTCTTACACTTATTTCCTAACCTTAATTCCTATAGGCACCACAGTTATCTGTTTCATTCTTGCTTTCTGAAATCGCAACTTTCTAGGTAAAAAGCTGACGTTAAATTCAAGAACCATCGGTTCAATCTGCAGATTAGAACAGATGTCGCAGCATGTCCATTTAGACCTTATGTTTTGTTACGTCAAACGTCGTTTTCATGCGAAATGAAAGCATTGTCCTTTCAATAGTTTCATCTTAGGGAATTATATTGGTTTTGCATATATGTATAAATGAATTCAGAAATGGTAACAAAAGAGTAATCAAAAGAAATGAATGTTCAGCTCAGAAGGCACTGTATGGAAATCAAACTGATTTTGACCGAATGTTTACCAATTTTAGAATTTTAGAAAACATCATTTTGCTTTCTATTTGCTACAGGAAAAGCTTTACAGTTACAAAAGACAGATCCTCTTATATGTGGCCCTATTTCAAAATATAATCAATTTAAAAAAACATACTGATCAAAGGATTAATGATACCCTCGTCCGGCATATTTCACATATAAGTTTGAATTGGCATAACTCCACATAAAATTGAGCACTATAACCCATATTTGAATCAGGAAACCATAAAGTGTTGATTTTTCCCATGTTCCAAGGGGGGGCATTTCTCTGCATAAAATTGAGCAATATGACTCAATTTCAAACCTGTATTAATTGATGTTAAAGCTATATCCAAGAAAGGAATTGAAAGACTGTTTTGATTTTCCTTTAATATCTAGAAGCTACAAAATATTAAAATTGGCGTGTTTTTCGCAAGAGCGTCAGTATAAGATACATTTATAACGTTAAAATAGGGGCAGACTGTAGCAAAATCACTACAACTTCAAAACTGACGGGCAAATTTCAATAGGAACTTATCGGTGTTTCACTTGACATATTTTGAGCTCAAGACTAGAAAATCTATTCAGTTTCCCTATTTCGACTTTCCTCTCAACTTTTAGACTAGTCAATAAATCAAGTTGTTTTATCAAAACGTAAAACTGACCAAATACATTCCTCATTTCCTTAAACACCTGTATTTTGAAGCAAAATATTGATATATCTTGTCTTAACTTTGAAGATTTTCTGTAAACAGTGCTGATAAACTTATTATATATTGACAAAATTTAGGTAATGAATTTTTGTTGTGATGCGAACTCTGATTTGATACCGTTTCTCATGGCAACGGGTTGCCAGAAACCTTCTACTTTAGACTTCGAAATGACCGCGGAAAACGTGGGCCTTGTTACCTTGGCAATGGAATGTCATGTTCATCAAAGAGGTGTATTTACATTCTTATCTTATCATAAAAATGTCATATAATCAAACTGATTTAACTCTGTGACATGCTATTTTCAATTCATTTTGGTTCTTACAGAGAATCGAAATTAAAAAGTAGTTCGATCATGTCCAGTAATGTCGTACCACCTTGTTAGTTGCCAGTAATCCAAGGATGAGCATATCTGGTGCGAAAAGATTTCGGTGAGAGTATGACTGCAAAAGATTTCCGATAATTTGTATCTCTTGTCTCGGACTCCAACAGGAAAATGGTTAAACGTGGTTTGAAACACAGAAATCATATGTTTCAGTTCGCTCACGTACCAGCTATTCGTTGATTCTGAAGTTAAACCTCCCTCTAAAATTCGTTTAAGATAGTTCCCCCCCCCCAAAAAAAAACCACTATAATTGAATTTTAGAATTGATCGTGCAAAGCAATTTTATTTTGATGATTTATTCACATAACAGAGCTTCCCTGTCATTGAGAGGCGAAACCTCGCTGAACTAGACTAACTATATTCTAAAGCAATCTGCAGAAACCTTCATGCTAGACAAAACATTAAGGAGGTCCAGGACAGCCAGATTTAAATTTGATCCTATCATCTAATTTTCCTAAAAATTATAGATGTTAATAATTGAAACATACTTTTTCTACAGTCAAAGTTTCATCAATTTTTTACAGTTAGTTTTGAAGCTACGAACGAACATTTATACCCATTGATAGCCCCATGGGCTGTAAATGTGACGTTAAAATTTACACACTCAAGAACAACAAGTTGAGAGAATTGTTAAAAAAGGGTCCCAAATACAGAGAAAGTATGTCCTTTACATGGAACCAAAATGTCAAAATTATCATGGACTCTTGTGATGAATATGCAAGACGTTGGGCAAAGAAAGAGGATGAACAGCTCGACACCCTTTCCGAATGGATAAAATCCATCAGAGGGTTACTTTTATCTAGAATTAACCGATTAAAATCAACTTTGAACACCAGATTCGTGTCTATTTTTAAAGACCCTGACGTTATCACAGAGCTTACCTACCTCCAAGAACATTATGTCATCACACCAGCGGACAAAGCCTCAAATAATTACACATTTACTTGCAAAAAGTACTATTTGGAAAGTCTAGTTAAAGAGTTGGGTTTAAATGCGACACCTCGAAATCCCACTATCAACCAGATGTTGATTTTAAAGAATTCGAATGAACTTTTAGAACATCTGAAATCCACTCATTTTAGTAGAGTCCATTCCATCAAAGCCTTTGATTTTTCGATACTTTACACTACAATTCCACATTCTAAATTGAAAGAAAGACTCGCAAAAATTATAATTAATGCGTTTACAAGTAAGAACGGTAATCGCAAATACAAATTTATTGTTGTTAACTATGACAAAACCTACGTTGTAAAAGAAAAGTCCGATTCTGAAAATAAGTACACTGAAACAGACATTATTCAGATGTTAAACTTTCTGATCGACAACATTTTTGTGGTGTTTGGAGGAAAGGTCTTACAGCAAATTGTCGGAATGCCAATGGGGACCAATTGTGCCCCACTCCTTGCCGACATTTACGAAGCTGAATTCATTCAATCTTTGGTCTCTGAAGGGAAAAGATACTTAGCTTCTGACTTCAACTTCACTTACAGATACATAGACGATGTGTATTCTATCAATAATCCAAAATTCGCGGATTACCTGAGCAGTATCTATCTAATCGGAGCTTGAAGTCACAGAGACTACAGAGACAAATAATTCAGCATCCTATTTGGACACAATGTTGTCCTACGACACTGATGGTCACATGAACACCTCACTCTATGATAAACGTGACGACTTCAATTTCATCATTACAAACTTTCCTTTTCTGAGTAGCAACATTGCCAGCTTATGGCGTGTTCATATCTCAGTTGATATGCTATGCCAGAGCAAGTACCAAATATACGGATTTTGTTCTGAGAGCTAGGCGTCTTTCAGATAAGCTTCTCAGTAAGGGATATGTTTGTGACCGACTAACATCGTCACTGAGGAAGTTCTACGGTCGATATGAGGAACTCGTCATACACTATGATGTCCCACTCTCCAGAATGGTGGATGATATTCTGTCATAGACCATTTGAACCATCCAACCAAAGATTGTACTCTGTGTCGTCCAAAATGGAAGTAACCGGATGTGACAGTTCTACCGAATTGAAGCGACGGGTGTTGCATGCAAGTAGGAGATGCTTACTCTTCCTGGGCACCTGATCTCACTCCCATATAGGGAGTTCGCTTCTTTTCATTTGGTGGAGGTTTTTGTTTGTTTGCTTTGGTTCCTGTTTTATCCTGATTTTGTATGCCTTCGGTTTCTGATTTTCTGAATTATCAATCTTGTGCTGTAAACAGGGATATTGTCATTATCCATTTTTGTCATTAAGGTAATGAAAAACAGTTAAAAATCTTCTGTAGAGGCAGAATATTAACAAGTTCTGTATTTTTCATTAAGATATGATGTGGGCAATCGGATATATATAGAATTATATATGATCACTAAGATTTTTAAAGAAATGGTCGAAAGGAGATAGATTTATGTCTATTTTCAAAGCGTCTTTGAGTTGCTAATTTTTGATAATAGAGTCCGTTTATCTGAAACCCTATCATTTGTTTTCCGTAAAAAATTGATTAATATCTTCTTCTTATGTCAAGTGAAACACCGATAAATTCCTATTGAAATTTTGCCGTCAGTTATCAAGTTAAAGTGATTTTTACCCCCTCCTTCTAATTTCTACGTTCACTTGCCTAATCCTGACGTTCTTGCGAAAAACGCGCCAATGTCGCCGTTACTATTTTGACGTCATAATTGATCCAGAGCTTTCCGATGGGGTTAATTCAGATACTGTTCTAGACCCCCTAAAAGAAATGAACTGTCTCTTATTCTCTCAGAAACATTCAACCTAGAAATAGAATGATACTTATTTAACATACTCGTATCAATGGTTTCAACAGGAGGAAGCGTACTACTGGAAAACTGGAATTTCACTAAAATACTAATTTGCCAAAATACAAAAACTTGATGTATGAAAAATGAAATTAAAGTTATTCAGATGATGTAAAAGTTGATAAAATTGGAAAATATGAAAAGGAAGGATAATGGTTTCTGTTGTCAGAGTAGACCTCGGCCACATTCTTTTTGTGTTGAATGACACCCATACTGTCAAATGACCGCACACACATGAAAACAAAACGCAAAAGTCCCAAGTAATGCACAGGTGAATTTGTTAAATGTAAGATTGAAAATTATTCACATCAAATAACGACGGGGTCATTACTCAACAGGGTCTGTTCACGATTCCACGAATAAAGGCGTATGATATGAAAATGACCTTTAATAGAAAGGGTTTTTGATTAATGACACCTTAATGGATAGAGTTACGGGACGTCCATTTGATACCGATGGGGATAGGCACATTTTGGAAATAAATATTTTGACCCAGAAAATGTTGAAAATCAATAACCTGACCCATTTGGTAACAGAAAATAAACATTCTATACTACATTTATTGAAATTCAAAAATAGTTCACTTTGCCAAAAAACACACAAAAATGTTATTCGAAATGAAGGGTCAAGAGTTCCCCTAAGCTAAGGAGCGTGTCGATGACTGATGTTATGAACGCTCTTTAGCCAGCCGTGTGCTGCTACTTTTAATTTGTGATTTATTCAAATTAATTCGGTTATTGTTCCATGCTCATTGACCTGCCTTTATTTTTGTAACTCTGTATTTACATGACAAATATGAATAATGACCATATCCCTGTATACAGCACAAAATCGATCATTCAGAAAATCAGAAACCGAAGGCATACAAAATCAGGATAAAACAGGAACCATATCAAACAAACAAAATCCTCCACCACATGAAAAGAAGCGGACTCTCGATATGAGAGTGAGACCAGGTGACCAGGAATATTTTAAAAGGTTATTAGTAGCATACTTTTGTTATATCCTGTGAAAGTGAATACATTTTAGAATAAAATGTTTAGTGTTATTTGTTCTGTCGTTTGAGTTGCTACGCATAAGATATTTTAGACTGAACTCAGTTTTTGAAGTTGCTCAGAATTATTTTAGGTTTTTGGCACGAATAGACAATACTGACCATCATTAAGAGGAGAATACACGACAAGTAAACCTTTTTCACCGATTCGTAGCTCTGGTATCGATATCCGAAGCAAGATTTTATGAGATAAGTTACATTCAGTGCGAGACAAGTTCCAAGTTGACGTACTCCGGATTTCGCACTCAGGACTTCGTACTTAAGGGGCCATATAAAAGAATTCAGGTGTATTCAAGACGGTGAAATATGACCACTAAATGAACGAATTGATATTGGAGAGCTAAGTTTGTATTTTCAAACATTAAAACGATAAATTCTTCATTGAAAATATTCTAAAACAAAAGAGGGGATCTCCAACAACACCAGGTTATCGCAGACACAGTAAAACCAAAAAACACCCAACGCAAAACACAAAACAGACAAGCACAGAAAGAGACGCAGAGGGGACAAGGATCGTCAACGCACAACACAGAAACACCAAACACAAAGGACTACACATAAACCAACGAGACCAATGGGCAATCGGTGACAACTTAGGACGGCCATCTGCCACGCAACTAGCAGAAGGTGTGGTTATCCTGGATTACATGCGCACAACCCTCCCACTTTTCCGATTACCCAGAGGTTTTGAAGAAAGAACAATTGTGGTGTAAAACAACCTCCTCACTGTCAGATGACCACACATAAACAAGACCGCAAAACGCAGGGGCCCAAGCAACACAGATGAATATGTAAATGGATATAAAAAGAGGGCGTACGTAATACAGTCCGTGCTCTGCCGCCGCGAGTTCATGTATGTAATCACCCGAGGAGTCCGACTGACATTCAGAGAGGACAGGTGGTCGGGCCTTGTCTTCTCTAAAGAGGTTTGGACAGGGCCCATTATGGATTCCCGTCGTCACAGTCAGTCAGAGTGCAAATTTTAAGAATGCGCTTTTACAAAACTGTAGATTGGTCAAGTACCAAGCCTAGTGTCCGTCTGGTGACATTAGGATCATATCCACGGCATAAAAGGCGTTTGGTGATTTTGACGCATTTTCGATAGTGATGTTGTCTATCTTTGATCCTTCTTATCTTGTTAATAATGTCACCATAAAATGCAGGTTGTGAAATGCCCAAAGTAATATGCTCTGTTGCCTGTATTGGTCCGAATTTCAGAAGAAGTTGACAATATTTTTTATAAAATTTCCAGAAAGTCTTTACTAGTTTGTGAAAGCGAAAACCTTGTCCTTAAAGTTTCTTGGTAATTTGTAAATTTCTACTATGAAAATCCAAAACATCAGTGCTCTAGCATACCGGATGAGCTGTGAAATATAGATACCATAGGACTGTAATCTAGGAACATCACCGTCAAGCCAGGGGAACTTTACTATTTTAAATCCAAAATCATCTCTTTATTTTTACAAAATTACATCTCTTTGTATGGATCTCTCCATTAACAATTTTGATATTAAGGTCCAAAAATGGTGTTTCTGTGTTTGAAACGTTTACCTTGTTTAGAATCAATTCTTGTGGATAAATAACATTTTTATACTTTTCAAAAACAGGATTGTCGATAGTAAGAATATCATCCAGATACCTAGAAGTACCAATGAAGCATTTCACATCATCATTTTTTTCTTTGCTTTTGAAGATTTTGGATAAATTCCTTTTAATACGTGTATAAAAAATAAATCTGCAACAAGAGGCGCACAATTAGTACCCATTGGAATCCCTACAACCTGTTTGTAGAGTTTCTCACCAAATCTTACATAAATATTGTCCAAAAGGAAGGAAAAGGCAATACAAAGGTCACCACATGTCCATGATTTGTATGATTTGTAATCTGTGGCGGAAAAGAAACCCTTCGATTCAGAAGTACAAATATAAGTTTTCCCCTCTCGATCAAAACACCATGAGTTTGGACAATCGAGCATTCATTTTGTCGTGAGGAAGCGTGGTGTACATATTAGAAAAATCGTATGAAGATATCGTATTTGCTTCAAATTTTCTTGATTTCATTTTGTCAACCACTTCGCCCTGAAGTTTTAATAGACCAAATGAAGTTTACGCCATTCCTGTCCATGGCAGTTTCAAAGTATTTTGCCACGTTTGCCGTGAGTGCTGACGTCAGATTTCTAGAAAAAATTGTGGTTGAGCAGTTGCTAGAATTAGCAATGTATCGAAACTTGTAAGGAGACTTGTGAAGTTTTGGTATACAGTATATGGTAGGGAGATCCAATTTAGAAATAGGGATGTTAAAAGAAGAAATTTCACTGTTATGTTTGTTCAAAATATTTCGTTGCTTTCGATATAAGTATTAGTAGAGGAAAGTTCCGAAACTAAAGTTGATATTTAGTAGCGTTTTCACATAATTATGGTGTTGTTGGCTGCTTTGTCTGCAGGCGCGAATACATATTTTTCATGTAAATTACGCAACTTGGATTTGAAATATCTTTCAGATTTAGAAATTGGATTTTCAAAAAGATGAGGATTTTTGTGGTAGTTATCTATTCGAATATCGGTAATACCCAAAATGAGGTTTTTCCAGTCATTCAGAGCATGCGGTTCGACTCCTTCCGATTTACACCATCGTTTGGTGGAGTTATCTAAAGCTTCCTAAGTTCATCGAAATAAAATCAACAATTTGCTTAAGTGACACAGTCCCTTCCAAGTGCGAAATCCGAAGTGCGAAGTCTGCGAACACGAAAAATGTCCAAAAGTCACCATGATCAAGGTATCCATTAGATCGGATTATGAATTTTGTCAGAAGAGCAAAATTACACTGTTATCATGTAAAATTTAAAGGTACAAGATCCTAATTCTGTTTTTCGATGATTCCGTTGAATAATTCGAATTGTACGTCTTTTTTGCTGGAAACTATATTATATCTACTAGGTTGTATCATATTAGAGCAAAATAGGGATATGACAAAAATCTGTCATGAAAGAAGGGTAGGGATATCCAACAAGATCCTGTTGCAGCACCAACACTTGAAGTACACTTTTAATATCTGTTTAATGCCGAAAAGACTTTAATTTTTTAGCCTCATAGCACATCTGTCATTACACAATTAAGATGATTCCGTATCATTTAACCATGTTGCATATTTTGTTTCAACTCATCTTTGAGTGAGTAACGTAAAAAAAAACGAATCATCCTTTGTTAAAAGATTCAGATTTTAAAGAATAAGGAACTATTTGCGTGGACACTGAACCTTCAAAATTAATTGGATCTTTACATGATAGATGTATCAGTAAAATTCCTACCTTAGGTATAATTTGTAATGTATATAATATACAATAACTAAAACTCAACCGGTTTCATTGGTGTCATCAGGAGTTTTTGAAAAAAAACTCCTGATGATACCAATGAAACCGGTTGAGTTTAAGTTGGGTGTTTGTTATTTTTTCAATATATTGAAACTTGTGGAGAGAATTATTGACTATCTATTAATATACAATATTTAGTCTATACAGCGGATGAAGCCAACGCAGATGGTATAACATAAGTGTTCAAAGCTCTCATAGATTAAGGTTCATGGAAAATGTTGACCCGTATGGAGAGGGTCATTTTTCAATATTGGAATTTTACCCGCTTCAATAAAAAGGGTTTACTTTTTTATAAATTGTGTTATTGACACAAAAGTCTGTCATAATTCTACATGTTCACGGGTCAATATGCACAAAAATTATATGAATAAATGACCCTGGGTACTAATTACTTCAATCTTACACCGACAATTTTCATTTAATCACTAGATGAGTCCAACCGATATTAACAGAAGACAGGTGGTCAGGGCGTCGTTTTCTCTATTGGGTTTTTTACACGACTCGTCCTGGAGTCCCATCGTCATATTCAGATAGATCATATATCTGTGCTAATTCAATTTTTTCAACTTCTTTAATATGAAATTATTTACTTCAGTTTCCAATTTATTTAAGATTGATGTCTAACCTCTTTTCTTCCGATCTCGTCAGGCATGTTGTCAATTGCTGTAAGACGAAAGTCATCTTCCCATCCAACATCATACACATGGTTTACCATTAGGTCAATGATTGTGCTTTTCCCTGCTCCTGCCTTACCAAACAGTAGAACATACCGTTTGTCAACACCATCTCCCATATCTCTACCACGACCTGGATCAAATAATCAACATTCTAATAATGATCGCAAATATACATATAAAAGGTTAAAAATATTATCAAAATTACGTGCCTTATTTACACTATTTATTTCTTATTTATAAAACAAATCATATCTATTTAGTAATTTTTTTTATCGTAATCTAAAATATCATCCAATTATAATCAAAGATTATATTCATAAATGTAAAAGAATAGTCTTATGGGTGTAAAAGCTTGAACGCTCGCAAAAAAGTAACTCTTATCGTTATCCAAACATAAACGAGGAATATTTGAGGAATATGGAGGTAATAGACTGTAATATTCAATCAATAACAACTTGACTTACCGACAATGACTTGTCTTATCTTGTTTTGCGTATCAATATCTCCTTCTTGAAAGCACTTTAACTTATAAAGAGCCATATTTGTATAATCATCTTTCCTCATCTCTATAGTGCTATCGTCTCTTATAAGATGAGATGCAATAGTAACATTAGTTGTTATTTCCTTGCTTTCTACACTCAAATCGCCAAACTCATCAGCATAATCTGTTTTGGTAACTGCTCGAACACGACATTTGTACTTGCAATTTTGTTTGAGTTTATCCACCTTGTACATAATACCATCATGATTTGTGCGGACAGTATATAGCTTATTTGTTTCCTCTTTACAAAACACTTCATAGCAATCTATATGTTTCTTGTAAGCCGATGGCTTTTGCCATACTAAAGTTAATGAGTGGCTTCCATCCTTCTTAATGCACATTGGTATGCTTGGTTTGGTGTCATCGACGCTAAAATCATCTTTACCTTTCGATTCTATCGCGATCGGTGCACATTCAACGTTTTCTTCTTTTATATGGTCATCTTCTTTCCTTTCGTACAATATCTCATTAGAAGTTGATATGCTGAGCTTAATGTTTTTGACACCAGAAGCTACATTGTCTGTTTCTCTATCTCCTTCTGCAGCGTCATAGTATTCTTCCTCGTCAGAGCTTCGTCGATTACTATCAGCTTTCCTATCAATCAAAATTTCTGTTATTTCGCTCCAATCGCTGCATTCATCCTCGTCAAAATTCAAAGCTCGAAGTTTGAACTCATACTTCGTGTTTTTTTTTAGTCCAGGTATCACCGTTCTGTTTTCACCCGCTTTTTGATTCACTGTGCGTTTTTGCTTTTTTGACGATTCTTTGTATTCTATCTCGAATTCCAGAATACATATCCCGGAAGCCTTTGGTGTTATCCAATTAACCTCTACTTCATTGTCCTTTAACAATCGAAGAGCTGGCTTTGATGGTTTTTCAATCTTTAACACATCACTTCCTGAATGTTCTGCCATATCTAAAAGTCTTACTTATCCACTTTAATGCATGTTCGCCAAGAAGCTGAAGGATTAAAAGTACATTTCATTAATCAAAAGAAAATTGACAGTAACTCAAAAGACATTCGAATGGTAAAGGTGTTCTTACCCTTTTATCAAAACAGAAGTAAGAAAAGAAGGGACAAATGAAAGTAATAATGCAGAGGAGCGAAGAAGCGAAACATTGCTGCAACGAAGCGAATACTGATGAGAGGAAGGAAAATAATGATGACAAGAAGCGACATAATGACGTCTTCGTTTTCGACATCATTATTTCGCTTCTTGTCATCATAATTTTCCTTATCATGATTCCAAGAAGCGCATAAATGATCACATCTTCCTATCATTTTTTATTTTTGCTTCTCCGCATCATTTCTTCGCTTCTTTGAATATTTCTTTCTCTTCTTCGCTTCTTGTAGGGCGAAGAAGCGAAGAATTGTTGTCCCCTTGTGAACACCGTGCTTGAGAATATTTCAATAATCTTTACATTGGAAAACAAACAATGATATGTGAAATATTCCGTCGAGGGAATCTTTGTAAGTAGAATAAAATAGTATCCAGTTCGTATCCAGCTTGAAAATGACACTCGGATTCTATTCTACATATGACGCTTGCACATAACATATGGGTATGAGGAAGAAATTATTTTACAAAAGTTCTATTTATTTGCAGTTATTTACAAACATCATATGATAACAGATTAAAAGTTAGTTTTATTTACCTCATGTTCAAAACATCAAGCTTCACTTCTGATGTCATTTAAGTTGTACATGTACGTGAGGTGCCTCAACGAGAAATAGTGAAAACGATGATGACATCCTACTTTATAGTATTCGTCCGTCTGGGTCATGCGAACATTGTCACATCATGCTTCAGCTTCGTGATTTCCAGTTAAGTTTATCTAATCTCGTCTGGCATATCAATTTGTCACGAGCTTCAAATTTCAAACCTAATATTTACACCTTATTCACATCAAATACTGCTATAACATCATTTAACCCGTCGGAATAGGAGACGAGATCATTCCTTTTTATGCGATATGTTTCACGTATATCTAAAATTCTACAATTAGAAGACGGTCCTTGATGACTTGTATGGAGAGAGATAACAAGATTGAAATAAGAAATAGACAATGATTCAAGCTTCTATTCTTGTATATATCAACAGTTTTACTTCATATTCATTTGTGCAACAATCTGACAAAACGTTATGGAATTGGGACGTCATCGAATTCTTTGGAAACAACATACAATCACAACATTCTATTTACATGTATCATATGATGATATCGAACTAAATATTTGACCTTTCTTTTCATTTGAGCCAAAGTCATCGGTTGTGATTTTACTCAAGAGTGATTGGTGTGGTATGCATTTATAAAAGGCTATATATAGATTACAGTACTGGTTTTTCGAAAATACGATCCACCATTATGTTCTGGTTTTTAACATTATAATCTTGATGACCATATAAAATTTTAGATAGTACGACTCATCGCCAAAGTCCATGTGATATCAATTTTTGATAGTGATGAAGTGCTTCATCTGACACATCATAATACTCTAGTATATGATAACGTAAATGTCGAAATCTCTGTGTAAACACAATGACATGCCCTTACAACCTCATCGCTATTCATGTCGTGTTCTAAATAGATATCTAGAATCTGAGGGCAAGGAGTCTAACTGCAAAATTTCTGAAGCAAAAACGACTGTTTTTGTATAGAGGGGGATTAGGGTCACAATGCTATTTGACTTGCTTACATGCTTCATGCTATGTTGCTTCACTCAATGACAAATATGGATAATGACCATATCCCCGTACACAGCACAAAATCGATAATTCAGAAAATCAGAAACCGAGGCATACGAAATCAGGATAAAACAGGAACAAAAGCAAACAAACAAAAATCTCCACCATATGAAAAGAAGCGAACTCCCGATATGAGAGTGAGACCAGGTGCCCAGGAAGAGTAAGCATCTCCTGCTTGCATGCAACACCCGCCGCTTCAATTCGGTAGAACTGTCACATCCGGTAACTTCCATTTCGGAAGACATAGAGTACAATCTTGGGTTGGATGGTTCAAATGGTCTACGACAGAATATCACCCATCATTCTGGAGAGTGGGACATCATAGTGTATGACGAGTTCCCCATATATGTTTGATTATTCCATGTTCATTTGTCTTGCTTTCATTTCAAATTGACTTAATCTTTCTTCTTTTATGTAATTTTGCTTCCGTGCATTTTACATTTGTCCTTCGTCAATGCATAACTGTCATTATACCATGCGTTATGACATCTTTCTTTCTGCCATAATTTTTTCGTCCTAATGCTATTATTGCTTCGTCAATGCTAACTTCAATTTTGATACAAGATGGCGCTTCGTGCGACCGCATGTACCCGCTCCATGAAATGAACTTTGAAACATCCCCTGTCGTTGGAAATTTCTTTTTTATTCCACTATGTACAGTATCGTTCGAAAAGTAATTATATCATCGCATAAGAGGACAGAATTAGATTGATGACACTATATAAATATTTGTAAAATATTAGATAAAATATTATGAATTAGTAAATATTTGATTTTTGTAATGTTCAACACTAAATTATATAATAAAACCCTGTGGCGTAGGGGTTATCACGTGAGCCATGTGATTTTATTTTGCACCTTTCAGAGTGGGTTCGAATCCCGGACGAGGATACATTTTTTTCCTTTTGTCAATTTTATGTATTATGTAATTTGTCCATGTTGTCCATCTGCCCAGTAGAGGATGTAGAAAAAAATGGGGGTACTTATCAAAATAAAATGTTTTTTGTGCAAGTTCAGGGGGTCATTGTTTTGGAAAAAATATGGCGGACACTTGTACATTTTCATAATTTAGTTGAAATGAAAAATCTTTTTTTTTTTATTACAAATTTGCAAAAGCTTCGTTGGCTCACCGTCGTCGCTTGCAAGTCATCTATGAAAAGTCATAATTTTAATCATTTGCCTTTTAAAAATTAATTAAAGATAAGCCCGTCAATGTCGTTTCTGTACCATTAATCGGGTGATTTTTAAATAAAAAGATAGAACTTCTTAAATAATTGACTTTGAAGTATGGACGTAGGAAGGTCAATGTTCAAGGTCAATCCTTGCAGGCATCAAAATCTTGAATTCAATCTTAACCTTGATCTTAATTGGGTCGAACAACAGTGGCGGATTTAGGGGATGCAGAAGGGGCATACTCCCCTCCTGCACAGACTCAATACTATCAAAATTATGAAAGGGGACTAGAAACGCATTTTTGACTGAATCAATGGGGCCGGGGGATGTTGATCTCTAGGTTCGATCAGCGTAGGACGCGTGGCTGCGAGTTTCAATTTATCTAGGATTTTTCGATATGAAATACCGCCTTTCCCACGATTTCTCGGAAAAAACTTACTTTTCTCATTTGCAATTCCGAATATAAAATTATGTAGCCGATGGGATTCGAACCCACGCGGGATAAAAAATGCAATGATTGTCCGCGATGTTCTCGTCTGAGCCACGAAGTCATTACACATTTGTGACAAAAACAAAACAAACAGAAATATTTATCATTTAATGATTTCTTTTTTTATTTTGTTCAAATATTTCAATCGGCTTTTGCTTTTTTCCGCTATTTATAACTCATTTTTCCAAGTACTGCAACAGGGAACGTTTCAAAGTTCATTTCAATGAACGGACACAAACGGAGCGCAACCTGGTATCAAAATAGAGGTAAGCATTGATGAAGCAATAATGGCTTTCGGACGAAAGAATGATGGCGCAATGAAAGCATGAAGCATGTAAGCAAGTCAGATAGCATTGTGACCCTAATCCCACTCCATATCTTTGAGCTGCTTTTTTGTTCTTTGAGCGATACAATGAAATTATTCAGCATAATAACAATTCATTAAACTACATGGTGGAATATCTTTTATGTTAATGTTTTAAACGTTTCCAAATTCAATAGCATCATTTTGAGAACAGATAAAATTGGCAGCATAGACCAGATATGCGCGTCAAGTTCCGAATTTAACAAATTTACCGGATATGGCTTAGTTTATGTTCTGCAGGGACTAATGTCCAGCGTACACGAGGATATATCTATCCATCCTACCCGCCCCTACATCTCCCTACCACACCCTCCCTACCTTCTTAATCCCTCTTCCTCCCTTATACCTAAGAAATATTTATTTTCGAGACAATCAGCGAAATTGATTTGAAGTTTTCATGGAGCTGTTGCGACGAGTGTTGCATGCAATTAGGAGATGTTGACTTCGGACTGTTATTCATTCCGACGTTTGCAGTCGATCCTGTGGAAAATCTAATGATTTTGCCTTGCCTTCTCGACTTTGAGACAAAATAAGTGATAGGTACTACTATAATGTTTATTCAATTAAAAGTCCTGGTGCTTAAGGGAAATATGACAGTGCAATAAACTGACGTAGTTTTCACATAGTATATGAATATGAAAGGCCTTTAATATTTCAAATTACACAAGTTTACATGGCGGTTTCAGTGACATAATTTAACTGTTGCTTAAGGCATGTCATTTCTAAATGAAGGAATATTAACGATTTTATGATAACCATATGAAATTAGAGTATTCGTTTCAATTAATCATTTTATGAAGGAAAATTAATATGTCCATGATGAAAATCAAGATTTTTGCCAATTTGAACATCTGAGTAAAAAATGCCGGAAAATTGTTACTATAATAGCACTTTGTAAAGAAAATACAAAAGTGTTGAAATGCCCTCATTTGATTTTTAGTTTAGTTTTCTTTGTTAATATACAATGGAACAGGTTAAAAACTTTGTATAAATCGTGACTCTGATAAAGTTTTACCATAGGTACCAATTTTTACCGATCATTTAAAATTTTCTCGATTTTTTATCAGAGATACTGAATTTCAGCGATGTTTTCAAACATAAATTAATGAATTAAGTGTTTTAAATATTTTACCCTGACATTGTCGCCATAGCACTCCATATACAGACATAACCTCAGACAGTGCATGTATTTTATATATTGTTTCATTTTGATACGTAAACATCGACGGCGGGTGCAGCTAGCCAACAGGGGATGCTTACTCCTGACGGGCACCTGGTCCCACCTTTAGCCTGCTAGGGGTCCGTCGATGCTCAATTTTGTGCTCAATTGTAAGTGCTGTTGAGATTATCGTCAGGATCTTCTTTGACTCATTTGTGTCACACGTATGCCCTTTGCCGTGTGGAGCTCGTAAAAAAGTTCCCCGCGAGGGATTTGACAGTAAGTGTTTTAAATATTTTACCCTGACATTGTCGCCATAGCACTTTCTATACAGACATAACCTCAGACAGTGCATGTATTTTATATATTGTTTCATTGCATGATAAAAATCGACGGCGGGTGCGGCTAGCCAACAGGGGATGCTTTCGCCTCCGGGCACCTGGTCCCACCTTTTGCTTGCTAGGGATCCGTCGATGCTCAATTTTGTGCTCTATTGTAAGTGCTGTTGAGATTATCGTCAGGATCTTCTTTAAATCATTAACATGTACTCCTAGGGAAGACGTTTCAAAATAGTGAACAAAAAGTATATATGTCAGTATTATGTAGATCAAATTATCAACCTTTTCCGCTGATATTAGCTATATAATGTATTAAAGTCTCAAATAGAGTCAGAATGACAAATATGGATAATGACCATATCCCTATATACAGCACAAAATCGATAATTCAGAAAATCATAAACGGAATGCATACAAAATCATGATAAAACAGGAAGTAAAGCAAACAAACTAAAAAAAAAAACTCCACCAAATGATACAGTTGGTCCCCATTGGAAAACCACAAAAATGTTGGCAATCAGGAAGTTTAATATCTGAATAATGTCTCTTTCAGTGTTCTCATTTTCAGAATCGGATTTTTCTTTTACAATGACAAATATGGATCATGACCATATCCTTGTATACAGAACAAAATCGATAATTCAGAAAATCAGAAAGCGGAGGCATACAAAATCAGAATAGAACAGGAACAAAAAGCTCCACCACATGAAAAGAAGCGAACGCCCGATATGGGAGTGAGACCAGGTGCCAAGGAAGAGTAAGCATCTCCTGCTTGCATGCAACACCCGCCGCTTCAATTCGGTAGAATTGTCACATCCGGTTACTTCCATTTCGGAAGACATAGAGTACAATCTTTGGTTGGGTGGTTTAAATGGTCTATGACCGAATATCATTAACCATTCTTGAGAGCGTGACATAATAGTGTATGACGAGTTCCCATATCTACCGTAGAACTTCCTCAGTGACGATGTTAGTCGGTCACAAACATATCCCTGACTGAAAAGCTTATCTGAAAGACGCCTAGCTCTCAGAACAAAATCCGTATATTTGATACTTGCTCTGGCATAACGTATCAAGTGAGATATGATCACGCCATAAGCAGGCGATGAAGGGATGTTGCTACTCAGAAAAGGAAAGTTTGTAATGCTGAAATTGAAGTCGTCACGTTTGTCATAGAGTGAGGTGTTCATGTGACCTTCAGTGCCATAGGACAACATAATGTCCAAATAGGATGCTGAATTATTTGTCCCGTAGTTTCTTTGACTTCAAGATCCGAAGAATGGATCTGCTCAGGTAATCCGCGAATTTTGGATTATTGATGGACAACACATCGTCTATGTATCTGTGAAGTTGAAGTCAGAAGCTAAGTATCTTTTCCCTTCAGAGACCAAAGATTGAATGAATTCAGCTTCGTGCGAGTAAAGGAAAATGTCGGCAAGGAGTGGGGGCACAATTGGTCCCCATTGGAATTCCGACAATTTGCTTTCCTCCAAACATTACAAAAATGTATTCGAGCAGAAAGTTTAACATCTGAATAATATCTGTTTCGGTGTACTGATTTTCAGAATCGGACTTTTCTTTTACAAAGTAGGTTTTGTCATAGTTTACAACAATAAATTTGTATTTGCGATTACCGTTCTTACTTGTAAACGCATTATTCATAATTTTTGCAAGTCTTTCTTTCAATTCGAATGTGGAATTGTTGTGAAAAGTGTCGAAAAATCAAAGGCTTTGATCGAATGGACTCAACTAAAATGAGTGGATTTCAGATGTTCTAAAAGTTCCTTCGAATTCTAGAAAAATCCACATCTGGTTGATACCACTGCGAGATTATACTTTCGAACAATATCTTTGAAGTTAAGATTTGATTTCAGAGAAAACTTTGGTGAGTAAGATCGATACAGATTTGGTAGAACATTTTGAGGAACCAGCGATGAAACGTAATTAGTACGGATTCTTATGCATTTTAGGTATGCAGTATCAGCATGGTTACTCTAAATTTAAATTGATAGTGTCGAAGCCAAAGGAAGTAAGAGCTGATTTGCGGTTATCTATTATTTCAGAGGCAGAAAGGTTTATTTGTGTGTAAATGGGATTTCCAGGTCTCGAATTTAAACTCAACTCTTTAACTAGACTGTCGAAATAGTACTTTTTGCAAGTAAATGTGTAATTATTTAAGGCTTTGTCCGCTGGTGTGATGACATAATGTTCTTGGAGGTAGGTAAGCTCTGTGATTACATCAGGGTCTTTAAATATAGACTCGAATCTGGTGTTCACAGTTGATTCTAAATTCTAGATAAAAGTAACCCTCTGATGAATTTTATCCATTCAGAAAGGGTGTCGAGCTCTACATCCTCTTTCTTTGCCCAACGTCTTGCATATTCCTCATGACATTTTGGTTCCATGTAAAGAGATACTGTCCCTGTATTTTTTACCCTTTTTTAACAATTTCTCAACTTGTCGTTCTTGACTATTCTTGACTTTTCTAATGTTACCAGTTATAACGTGTCCACAAGGAGAGTAGTTGAAATCCGATATTGAAATCATTTATTTAATGAACTGCATATCAAATAAACATTACCTATCAGTTATTCAATTTCAAAGTCAAACAGCTGATTAGATAACGCAAAATGAGAAAGTCTTATCTGATATTTTTGTATAACGTTGGTTATTTGGATATCGTCTACTTTTTTTGTCGAATATACAGTGAAATTACAAGCAATTATGTTTGAGTTTGGCAATATATCGTTTTTATTTACATCTTAGAAAATCGTTTTGTGTGCTATATATCTTCGATATTACTTATCAAAATTAATTTAATCAAATCAATTAAAAACGAGGTTTTCCATTACTGAGCTTCGAAGGTTTAAACGCATATGCATGTACTAGATATTCAATATTCCGAATACTCAATGTGCAACGGTACCTTTCTATAATGTATTGTATCTTTAATGAAAAAAAAAATGATACCAATCTATGTATGTGTTCATTATGTCATTTTGACCGTGTGTTAAGTATATACCCTTGCACTCTAAAGTTTATCTGTTGAATCAACGAGTAGGGATCCGCCTCAACTATGCATAAAGGATTTTTGCAAACCGATTATTATCCAATGATAAATATACAACAATCAAAGTTCACTGATATAAATACACGGAAGCAACAATTTATTGTTTTCTGTTATTTTTGTAAGTGTGTAATAGACTGACATTGCCACTTCAAACAATGGTTTTTACAACTTTTACAATGTATCTATGTTAAATCTTATCTATAAATAGAATATTATTCGTGGTTTCATGATTATAATAAAATTTTCTTTTTCCAAAACCATGTTAGTTTGATTATCTGAATATTAATTATTCTAAAGAGAAAAAATAGAGTATCCAGGCAAAAATTACCAGCTATTCTGACCTGAGGGATACTCTACCTTAAGGTCCCGTACATTTGAACAATCCAACTAAAAATTGTACTCTATATCTTCCAAAATGGAAGTAACCGGATGTGACAGTTCTACCGAATTGAAGTGACGGGTGTTGCATGCAAGCAGGAGATACTTACTCTTCCTGGGCACCTGGTCTCACTCTCATATCGGGATTTCGCTTCTTTTCATATGGTGGAGGTTTTTGTTTGTTTGCTTTGGTTCCTGTTTTATCCTGATTTTGTATGCCTTCGTTTTCTGATTTTCTGGGTTATCGATTTTGTGCTGTAAACAGGGATATTGTCATTATCCATATTTTTCATTTTTACCACTGTCCTTGTGTCACTGCTGGTGGACAAATTGTCCCCGAGGCACTTGTCGGGCAGTCTTTTGCTTAAAATTATAGAACTGAAGAGACCTACAAAGTGGCTTGGGCGTCGACCACTATAAAAAGGCTCCAACCTGTTGCGTCTACGGACACATACGCAACAGGTAACTTAGGTGTCCCTAGAGTTAGTTTACACGACATTAGACATGAGACATTTGTAGTAAGTAACAACCATGAGTTTTGGTATAAACATGCAGATGGATATATTAAAATCAAGCCCTGTAAGATTGAAGTGGTCGATATACTAAAAGAGCACCAATTTTCACCAAGCGATCGCTCAATCTCTAAGTGCGGCATGAAGAACTGCAAAACTTGTAACATCCTAATAACAGACACTTCTTTCTCAAGTTATCTCACAAAACAAACATTTAACACGCATAGTTTTGAAAACCTTAACTGCATGACATCTAATGTTGTGTACGGAATAGAGTGCTCACTATGTGGATTGATTTATGTGGGTGAAACCAAAGGTCAGCTCCGAAAAAGAATGTCAGGACACCGGTCAAAAATGAATAATAAAGGAAGTCAACTCCTTTATCGACATTTTGACCAGGCGGATCATTCTGTCTTATCTATGAGAGTCAGAATCCTGGAGAAAATATATCACCCCACAAACAATCCCAATTTGAGCACACCTTTCCGTCGCAACAGAGAAGAGTTCTGGATAAAAAATCTTAACATTGCAGCGCCCTATGGGTGCAACGATAACATCAGCACTATAGGAAACTTAACAAGTCCCGGTTGTCAATCGGTAAATGTGACTAGCTTATTCAACAGACCACAAAGAAGACCTCGAAGTCACGGCATTCGAAAATATAATAGGCCTGAGATACATAGTTTCTCCTTCGATGACTTGGTTCCATTTTTGAATGAGCCTCTAGGCCTGCATTATATTCGTACCAAATTATACTCTGTTCCTTTACGGAAGTTACACGAAATCTACGATTATACGAAGGACCTCGCATATACTGATACACGTTCCCCAGAATACAGACTACAAGGAGTCATCTTGGACATTTCTACTTTTCGTTTATTTCAAGCAGTTAGATCAGATAAATCAGAGGAGAAAACAAACCGCCCTTTCATTAAAGTAAGATTTGCAAACAAAGGTATTGATAACTTGAATCTTGGTCAAAATTTGAATCACAAACTGTCACAGAAAAAATCCCACCATATTTCAAAATAAAAGAAACTCCTTGTATTTCCTATAGCTACACACCAACAGTTGCATCTAAAATTTACAATTACAAACGATTCCTGCAGAGTATTGATTTAAGTAATCCCTCACTACATCCACTTTCCTGCGAATGTTCTTCATCGGATTTCAACTACTCTCCTTGTGGACACGTTATTACTGGTGACCTTAGCATAGTCAAGAACGACAAGTTGAGAGCATTGTTAATAAAGGGTCCCAAATACAGAGAAAGCATTTCCTTTACATGGAACCAAAATGTCAAAATTATCATGGACTCTTGTGAGGAATATGCAAGACGTTGGGCAAAGAAAGAGGATGTACAGCTCGACACCCTTTCCGAATGGATAAAAACAATCAGAGGGTTACTTTTATCTAGAATTAACCGATTAAAATCAACTGTGAACACCAGATTCGTGTCTTTATTTAAAGACCCTGATGTAATCAAAGAGCTTACCTACCTCCAAGAACATTATGTCATCACACCAGCGGACGAAGCCTCAAATAATTACACATTTACTTGCAAAAAGTACTATTTCGACAGTCTAGTTAAAGAGTTGGGTTTATATTCGATACCTGGAAATCCCTTTTACATCCCAACAAACCTTTCTGCCTCTGAAATAATAGATAACCACAAATAAGCTCTTGCTTCCTTTGGCTTCGACACTACCAATTTAGATTTAGATTTAGATTAACCATACTTATACTGCATACCTAAAATGCATAAGAATCCATCATTTCATCGCTGGTTCCTCAAAATGTTCTACCAAATCTGTATCGATCTTACTCACCAAAGTTTTATCTGAAATCAAATCTGGGCTTCAAAAATATTGTTCGACAGTATATTCTCGCAGTGGTATCAACCAGATGTGGATTTTAAAGAATTCGAAGGATCTTTTAGAACATCTGAAATCCACTCATTTTAGTAGAGTCCATTCGATCAAAGCCTTTGATTTTTCGACACTTTACACTAAAATTCCACATTCTAAATTGAAAGAAAGACTCGCAAAAATTATAAGTAATGCGTTTACAAGTAAGAACGGTAATTGCAAATACAAATTTATTGTTGTAAACTATGACAAAACCTACTTTGTAAAAGAAAAGTCCGATTCTGAAAATAAGTACACTGAAACAAATATCATACAGATGTTAAACTTTCTGATCGACAACATTTTTGTGGTGTTTGGAGGAAAGGTCTTCCAGCAAATTGTCGGAATTCCAATGGGGACCAATTGTGCCCCACTCATTGCAGATATTTTCCTTTACTCGTACGAAGCTGAATTCATTCAATCTTTGGTCTCTGAAGGTCTCGTCGGTTTATGTGTAGTCTTTTGTGTTTGATGTTTACATGTCGTGTGTCTCTTTTCCGTCTCGTGCTGTACTCGTTTTTGCATCGGGTGTTTTGGTGTTTTACTGTTGATGCTGCGACGGGGTCTTGTTGGAGATTTCCTCCCTTCTTTTTTTAGCTTCTGACTTCAACTTCACTTACAGATACATAGACGATGTGTTGTCCATCAATAATCCAAAATTCGCGGATTACCTGAGCAGTATCTATCCTTCGGAGCTTGAAGTCAAAGAAACTACAGAGACAAATAATTCAGCATCCTATTTGGACATAATGTTGTCCTACGACACTGATGGTCACATGAACACCTCACTCTATGACAAACGTGACGACTTCAATTTCAGCATTACAAACTTTCCTTTTCTGAGTAGCAACATCCCTTCATCGCCTGCTTATGGCGTGTTTATATCTCAGTTGATACGCTATGCCAGAGCAAGTACCAAATATACGGATTTTGTTCTGAGAGCTAGGCGTCTTTCGGATAAGCTTCTCAGTCAGGGATATGTTTGTGACCGACTAACATCGTCACTGAGGAAGTTCTACGGTCGATATGGGGAACTCGTCATACACTATGATGTCCCACTTTCCAGAATGGTGGATGATATTCTCTCATAGACCATTTTAACCATCCAACTAAAAATTGTACTCTATATCTTCTAAAATGGAAGTAACCGGATGTGACAGTTCTACCGAATTGAAGTGACGGGTGTTGCATGCAAGCAGGAGGTGCTTACTCTTCCTGGGCACATGGTCTCACTCTCATATCGGGAGTTCGCTTCTTTTCATATGGTGGAGGTTTTTGTTTGTTTGCTTTGGTTCCTGTTTTATCCTGATTTTGTATGCCTTCAGTTTCTGATTTTCTGGGTTATCGGTTTTTTATGCTGTAAACAGGGATATGATCATTATCCATACTTGTCATGATAAGTATGGTAAGCCTTAATTAAAAGAGTCCTATTCGTAATTCGTTGAATTCGGTAGTTTTGAACGGTTCTTACCTGACATATGGAGGTATTTCTTTCCCCCGCTTTCGCATAAACGCAGAGAAATTAAAACTGGTTCGTCCGTCTGTCTTTCGGTTACAAAATGTTTAATATTGGGCTTAGCTTCGCTACGGGGATATAATAAAAAAATCATATTCCCCTTTTCCGAATGCTCAGTGACATTCTGGATTGCTATTGAATGGCTGCCACCATCACCAAACAAGAAATATTAACCTGATATGCGGTGTGCTTTTTCGACATAGTATCTTTCATACTGTTTTTGGCATATTACATTGTTTAGATTTGAGGATCACTGACGAGAATTAAGTACCCGAAACGTGCATGTCTGGTCCATGTTGCCAATTCATCTGTTCTTAAATGATGCTTTTCAATTTGAAGACGTTCACATTTATACCACTTGGTGAGTGTCACTGCTGGTGGACCAGGAGTCCCCGAGGGCACATGTAGCCAAGTTCGATCAATTTCGGTTGATCGTTTCTTCAACGCATTCTAAAATTTCCGTTATCAAAATTTCTTGAAATTTCTAAAACGTGGGTCCTGTAGCATCATATCCCACCCAACCTGCTACGTCTTTCGGTGCGCTTTTTCGACATAGTATCTTTCATACTGTTTTTGGCATATTACATTGTTTAGATTTGAGGATCACTGAAGAGGGTTAAGTACCCGAAACGTGCATGTCTGGTCCATGTTGTCAATTCATCTGTTCTTAAATGATGCTTTTCAATTTGAAGACGTTCACATGTACATCAACATGTACATCGAGACAATCACCGAATTTACAAGTTTTTATGGAACTATTGCCACAGGTGTTGCGTGCATTTAGGAGACGCTGACTCTCCCCAAACACCTGGTCTCACTTTGGAATGTTGTTCATTCCGAGGTTCGCAACCTTTCCAGTGAAAATTCTAATAATTTTGCTTTGCCTTCTTGACTATGAGACTGGATAACTGATAGATATTTCTTTGATGTGTATTTCATATTTCATCTGTGACATGAATTTTCCGTTTAAACCAAAGTGTTTGACACTGTGGCATTGACTTTGAAATTTGACTTCTGAAAATCACTTTGGGTGGAAGCATCACTAATGAGGATCTAATTTCCGCAACTCGATTCTGGTGCATAATATTTTGATGTGAAATTAGAAGGTATAGAGTTAGATCAATTCCTTCTCAGTAACATAAACACTTGTTTCCTGTCGCTACGTGGAGAAGTTAAAATCGTTCCCACTCACTTGATGTTTTAAACTGTATTTATTACTTGTTTCCAGCTCTGTCACCTGAAAAAAGCTTTGGCCCTTTATCAATTTTACATCATAGATATCTTTATTGATATTTCGGAAACTTGGATATGCTACTGAATCGAACCAACAGGAAATGGAGGCTCGCACTCTCTGTGAAGTAAATGCACAAATTTAAATTAAGAAAATAAAACCAAAGGGCGCTTCTGAAATGCATTTTGGCGACTCCTGAAAATCACTTTTGCTAGAAGTATCACTGATGAGAATCTAATATCCAAAACACGTGTTTGATGCATTTTAAATTGGTTTCAAATTTGCTTCAAGAAGGTATAGAGTTGGATCACTTCCGTATAATTTCTTTTACATAATCAAACTTGCATTATTTTTGAATGTGTAGGGAAAATGCATTCATATTTTTGCATGTACAAGCTTCTATTAACCTAGACCTTGCGTATTCTTAATTTCAACTTATCACTTATCTTTAGAAATAGTTATGTGCTTATGTATAATATACACATCCTTTGTTAAGAAGGAAACTCGGCTTAATATGAAGATATAGAAATATCAGCAAGAAGTGGAGCATACTTGCATTCTTTGTATTTCGTACTATTAAACGTATCAAGAAGAAATTGGTATTTTAAAGAAAAGGACACAAAGAGGACGTTCTAAGAAAGTTCAAAATGATTGAAATAACATTATTTTTTTTCAACAGCAATAAGGGATCTTAATGGATACATAAATCAAAACTAATAGTATTTCAAAATACCTTTACATTACCAAGGACAACGACGAATTAAAAATGAAAGGAGGGATATTTAAAGAGTAATTGTAAAGTCAATATAATTGATACGGTGCTCTGGCTTTAAAACTTATGTGAGCGAGACACTTAAGAAAAGACAATTAAGAAATTGTGTAATAAAAAACAGCACGCTTCCAAGCTATGACAATATGTTTATAAATATGCACAACCAATGTAATCACCTGAGATGTAACTATTGAAAGGAACATGCTGCATTTCGTATTCTAACGCTCGTGACGTCACAATGCGTAAGATTAATAGAAACATGCCGTGACGGCTGTTACAACCTGCAAACTGAACCTAGTTTTTAGCGAATGATAACACTTGATAAAACAGAAATCTACTTGTATGATGTTGCTTGGTCCAAATGTAAACGTCTTCAAATTGAATAGCATCATTTAAGAACAGATAAATTGGCAACGTGGACCAGACATGCACGTTTCGGGTACATAACCCTCATCAGTGATCCTAAATCTAAACAATGTTAACTATCTAAACTGGTCTTTCTGATTGTTATACTTTCTGCACAAACCAAATTCTTATGTATTTACTTTTAAAATTACATGAACATACTGATATATATTTTCATATACATCGATGAAACAATTCTTACAGAAATAAGTGAGAAAAATGAGAATATCTCCAACAGAAATACCAAAAACAACGAAATCACAAAGCATTCAAAAGCATGAACACAGAATGCACAAACTAACCAGAGACACGAAAGAGACGATCAGACCACACATAAACGTCGTCATCAAAAACTCATCACAAGACTTCGTTCCGCGAGGAGCTTACTCCTATTAGTTTCCTTCTTAATACAATTGCATATGAAAATCCTATGCTTTGTTTTAACTTCAATACAAAGTCTTCAACAATAATGACAAATATAAACAAGAAACCGCTAAAGACGGTATCAAAATGATAGCATTGCTAGAAGCACATTGTTCTTAATACTTTTGAAAGCAACATAGTACAATTCTAATTTGTCTATTCAAAGTTTCATATACCTTTGTCACAATTCAATTTATTCAAAATAATATTTTCAAGGTCAAGGTGAATACTCAAATTAACGCCAGAACAACAAAACAAAACCCAAACAAACAGTTACATGTACACAAAAAAAAACATCAAAGGAGTACCTAACAATTATTCGGTCTCAAAGTCGAGAAGAAATCATGTTTACATATATAGCAGTTTTTTAAGTGATACTTCATAGATGTATGTCCTGTTCATAATCAGACTGTGAAGATCAAGAGAAATACATGAAGATCAAGAGAAATACCTGAAATACTTGAAAGGGCACATTTAGGAAATAATCTCACAGATTTTGGCCATATTTAATTGTTTAGACTGAGGATCACTGGCGAGGGTTAAATACCCGAAACACGCATGTCTGGTCCATGCTGTAAATATATCAGATCTAAAATGATGCTAGTGAGTTTGAAGACGTTAAACATTGACTCCCGTCGTCATGGTATACCTCCATGTAAAATATTAATTTGTTATTCATAATATATACATTACATTAAAATCCTTACTCATGGTTTCAAATAATATTCGTATAACATAGTCTTTTTCAAAATCTTAGTTTAAGGGTATATAGCAAAATAATGTTCAAGGTCAGTATATGAAAACAGGTCCACTTTCTTACATTTATATCCATGCCAAATTTAGATGTGGTATGTACGGAAGCATCTAGGGGACGTGTGTATTTTTTTTATTATGTCGTGGCCAAGAGATAATAAGTCGTAGCCACGACTTATTATCTCGTGGCCACGACTTATTATCTCGTGGCCACGACTTACTATCTCGTGGCCACGACTTATTAACTCATGGCCATGACATATTATTCCGTGACCACGACATAATTATCTCGTGGCCACGACTTATTAATTCGTGGCCACGACTTATTATCTCGTGGCCAAGACTTATTATCTCGTGGCCACGAGATAATTATCTCGTGGCCACGACTTATTAACTCGTGGCCACGACTTAATATCTCGTGGCCACGACTTATTATCTCGTGGCCACGACTTATTATCTCGTGGCCACGACATAATCCTTTGTTTTTATTGGTTGATTTTCTCGTGCGCACTAAGTCGTGGCCACGAAATAATTAACCAATAGAAATCTGTACATGAAGTTTATATTTAAGACTGATTTTTTTATATTTATACATGTATAATCCTTTTGTGGTCTTATTGTTTCTCTTAGCTCAACTGAACAAATATTCAGAGTTCAGATCCAGATTATTGTTATACCTTGTCACGTGTGCTGGCACAAAATTTTAAACTTGATCTTACATTTTTACCTTAAGATTTTGACGTTTGACTAACTTCGCATATGATTTTTTTTCTCCTTTTCTTCATATTATCCAACATTTTAATTATAAAATTTCACACAAAAGGAGAGGGGGTCAGGCACTCTCCTCCCAGCGCCTTTTTTTTTTTGTATAGATACATTCAAGGGCGTAGGAGCAGGTTGGTAATATGGCATGAATATAGTAATATAGCATGAATTTAAAAGGTGATCTTCCTGCCACAGAACAAATGACCGATTTTTGTCCTTTTAATTAATTTTTTGTTTGTTGGTTTGCTTTATGGGGAAGGGGGAGGGGGGGGGGGGTAGTGAAATTAGATGTATCCCCTCCTACTATGCAAACAAGATAACAAAACCACATACATGTACAATATATCATCATGACACACAATTGTTTGTGACCAGTGGCGGATTTAGGATTTCAGATAGGGGAGAGGAGAGGGCAAAGTCCAGTTTCAAAGAAAATTTCTATGGAAAACTGATGAGCGAAAATAGAAATAATTCTAATTCCTTCCGCTCGGTTCCTTGATAAATGACTTATTTGATTGAAAGATGATTGGCAAATATTTTTCAGAGTTGAAATGAAAATGAAATACAATTACACATGTACTATCTAATTCCTTTATCAATGTATTTTGGGTCTCTACATAAAACTCAGTCCATACATAATTTAAAAATAAATTCGTGGGAATCGGGGTGCATTTGTAAAGCTCAACAATGTGAAAGTGATAGTAACCGAAACCAGCGAGCAACAGCGTGCCAACAATTTTTTTTTCAAATACATGTACTGACAGAAAAAAATCGTGATTATTTAGATTTTCAATGTTTCAATGGCGTAGCTCTGCCTGAAAAAATGGAATGGCACAACATCCAAAAAATTCTAACTAGCAAAAAAAAAACGGGGGGGGGGGGTGAGGAAGAGATTAAAAAAAAATGGGGGTTTCATGTTCTGAATGCAAAAATTTTAACATTTCTGGTGCATTCTAAAATTTAAGTAGATGAACAAATGTCTGGCGAGCGGTAGCGGACCAGGAATTTTTTTTTGCAAAATATTGACTTATCAGAAAATAATTTCTATACCCTCTATCATTAACAAGTACATGTTATAATATTCTACATAGTTTGAGTAAAATGACTTCATGTACATTGATAAAGTAACATGTATAAAGGATGGATCCGAATGGCGAGCGGTAGCGAGGCAAAGAAAAAAATGAAAATTGACCGAAAAATTGTAGATAAATGGTACAAAATGTTGCTATTTTAAACAATATTTATGCATCATAAAATTTTGTCATTGAAAAGGGGGGGGGGGCACAAACATGGTTCTGCTGCCCCCCCCCCTTTCTCCTAGGCCCTTGATTTTAATAGCAATTGAATTAATAACATTTGAAAAAAAATATTGACCGCTAAAGGGGAGGATAGGGATAGACCGACACGACCGCACTAGATTCGTTATTGATCCATTCAAGCAGAGCAAAGAAAAAATAGTGCATGAGCTGAAGATGAGCATGATATAAATTACGGTGATTGGGTGGCCCCACTGTCCTCCTCCTCTAAATCGGAGTTACTGTTCGCAACCAACACTTATTCAAAACATTGAACTGTAAGACTACACCAATTTATCAACGTTTTAAGGAAAAAAAATGAATAAATAAAACGTAAGTAAACGTAAAATAAAACTCACATATCAAATTTAGAATATGCTGAATATATCTGTCGAAACCCCATCGCGGGAGAATAGTTTCGCTCCCCTCCCCCCCCCGGACCTTGACATGATTATTTTCGATCGAACGGACGCGACTATCAATACTAGTAAATCTTCTGAATTATTTACAGAAAACGGTGTGTCTGTCCGGAATTTGTGAGCACAACCCACTATTAATCTAATGGATACATAGGTCTCTTACAGTCTAAGATGTATTAACACAGAAAGCCTTTCAAATAAGCTCAAATTCCATCTGAATTCTGTCATAAAAACAAATATATGTCGTGATTTTTTGTCACAAACAAGTTTTGCAAAATAATGTTTCATATGAAAGTGGAGCTTCTGTCATGACGAAATCCATCAAAAGTTAGTTTAACTCTATTTCATTGTTGAAGAAATATACAAAAGCCAGGACAGCAAACACGAAAAAGCCAGGACATTCAACTTTTTTTTTAATTTTGGTCTTTCCGCTTTGTATTGCCGTTTTATTTCTCGAGAAAAATATGGACGAGAACATGGAATTTAATCAAAAGAGTCGAAATCTCTCAATTTAATGAAAAGTAGACATTCAGTCTTATAATGTATTTACAATGTGTAATGAAAAGACACGTAACTCATGATTATCTACACGTCCGTTTGTTTAAAAAATATGAAAATTTGCAGATTTCGCTTAATACGACAATGACTCTTGGAATATTTGTCCAGTGAGCTTAAAATACTTTAAAAAGAAACAATAAAACGCATGTTAAAATTTCTAAAAATAAACTCAGTCACTTAATTAAATATTTAGATATTCACTAATTTCACAGGTTAATTATTTCGTGGCAACGACTTAGTAAGTCGTGCGCACGAGATAATCAACCAATAGAAACGCAGAATGATGTTGTGGCCACGAGATAGTAACTCGTGGCCACGAGATAATTAACTCGTGGCCACGAGATAGTAACTCGTGGCCACGAGATAATTAACTCGTGGCCACGAGATACTAAGTCGTGGCCACGAGATAATATGTCGTGGCCACGAGTTAGTAAGTCGTGGCCAGGAGATGATAAGTCGTGGCCACGAGTTACTAAGTCGTGGCCACGAGATAGTAACTCGTGGCCACGAGATAATTAACTCGTGGCCACGAGATACTAAGTCGTGGCCACGAGTTACTAAGTCGTTGCCACGAGATAATATGCCGTGGCCACGAGTTAGTAAGTCGTGGCCAGGAGATGATAAGTCGTGGCCACGAGTTACTAAGTCGTGGCCACGAGATAATTATGTCGTGACCACGAGTTAGTAAGTCGTGGCCACGAGATAATAAGTCGTGGCCACGACTTATTATCTCATGGCCACGAGATAATAAAAAAAATCGCACATGTCCCCTCTATGCTTCCGTACGTATATGATGTTTTACTCCTATCTTCCTAGTCAAAGGTTAACAATTGTATCCCATTTTAGTTCTTCCACAACTAATATTACATGTACATTATGATATATACTTATTTTGAAAAATACTTATTTTGAATTTGAAGACGTTTAACATTTGAACCACTTGTAGAGTGTAACTGCTGATGGACTAGGAGTACCCGAGGGAACATGTAGCCAAGTTCGATGAACTTCGGTTGATCGTCTGTCTATTCAACGCATTCAAAAATTTCTGTTATCAAGAAATCTAGAAATTTCTTTAAAAAGTGCGTCCTGTAGCATCATATCTTACCCATCCTGCTATATTTTCGGTACGCTTTTAGACATAATAATTTCCACACTCTTTGGTCATATTACATTGTTTAGATTGAGGATCACTGATGAGGGTTAAGTACCCGAAACGTGCATGGCTGGTCCATGCTGTAAATTGATCTATTCTTAAATGATGCTTTTGAATTTGAAGACGTGTAACATTAATATAACAACTAAACCAACTTGTTGATGCAGACGGACTTCAACATTTCAAAAGTCGGGTTTTCTTCGTAATCCTGCGTAAACGTTTTACCAAAGGAACTAGATAAAAACAGGCTAAATATTGAAAACAAATTTCAAGTCAGTGCAGAAATTTTGTGAAATACGGCGTTCACGAGGTTCGAGGCGCTAGAGCACGAGCATGATCCCAGCAGCGACGGCAATTTGGATTGGGTTTTTATCATTATTGAACAATTTTCAATCATTTGAATGTACCATATTTTCATGAATGTCTAAGATGAACAGTGGAATTTTAAGCCAAATGATTCAAATTTGAAGTAAAAAATAAGGTAAATTTTAATAACTCGTACTATCTTTATTATATCTTAAGAAATGAAATAAAGATTATAGACGTTTTTATGTTAAACGCCTTCAAATTCATTATTTCAGAGCAGATAAAGGACCAGAGCCACGAACGGCGATATCGGCCTAAAGATTTCGTATATTTTCAAACACAGACAATGTTTCTAATTTATCAACAAAAAGAAAGGAGAACATTTCGTCTTTCGAAAACGTGCGAAGTTGTGAGATTCCGGACATGTCTTAAGAAGATATAGAGCCCAAAACCAAGCCAGGAGTTGCATTTCCGGTATTTTTGTGAGATATCATGAAATTTGATCGATAATTTCGCATAGGGCCGGACATTCAACCAAAAAAATATTTATCTTTAGATATTCTTTGATTATACCTGTGATTATTTCGATGAAGATTTTTTTGGTAGAAGGTCCGGTCGTAGTCGAAAATTAAACTTTTATGAGTTCTCTGTTGGCACATTTCTTGACAAATTGTTCATCAAAAATGGTTAGAACGTCATGAGAAAGACTTCCCAGACCATGAAAATGAGAAGTTGTATTTCAAGATAGGTAGTAGATTATCTGAAAGCTTTTAAAATTATGTAAAATTTTATAAATTTTACTTTTACACCTATTTCAAACTATTCCAATCCTTCAGAAAACTGCTCCATAGTAAATAATATTTGTGACGTCATTTATACCAATGACGTCATCAAAATTGACGTTTATGAATTTCTTGAAATGTCAAGTTATGCACTCGAGTAGTTACGATACTTATCTTCATTATACTTAAATCTTTTGAACCACTCTATGTCTTCCCTGTATATATCGGCATGTATACACGTGATGCTACGAGGAAAAAATCAGAGAATAATTTAAAAATCTTTTAAAGAAGGCAAATATAATGTATGTGGGATTTGGGGGGTTTCTGTTTATTTGTTTGTGATACATGTATGTTATTTCCTAAAATGTGCCTAATACGGGAATGAAATATGTAAACAAAAAATGCGTCGGCTTTCTACAATTATCCTATACGATAGAGAAATTGGAAGATAAGGGGTAGAAAACGAGATTGAAATGATGAGAATTCGAAACATAAAAGAAAGACGTAATATGAATGCAGCATATAGAAGCAAAATAGATCGACACCCAAGAAGAAACATTTATGATCTAATCCTTTTAAAGAGGAGGTGGGGATTTTTGAAGACAAAAAAAAAAAAAAAAAAAGATGGAAAACTTGAAATCAAATGATTAATTTGAAATAGATGATTGACGAACGATATCGAACCAGCGAATTTTGATTGAGGTTCAGACTATGCTGGATCAATTCTCTGTCCGTTTATTTTGATGTAATATAAAGTCCAGCGCCTAATATAAAGGATAACAGGGGATAGGAGACCGTGATATAATAATTAATTCAAAGATACCATTTCCCTGAAAATAAATTTTATTGAAACGTAAAATTTATTCCGACGGGTCTGGGTTGAGAAAAAAAAGGAGACATAAAAAGTTTAAGTTGAAAATATGCAGTAACGACCATAATATTGTGGAATTTGTAAATTTAAATCTCCATATACCTCTATCATAAAAACACAATACATTATAGGTGGCGCCAGCGAAATGAATTAGAGCTGCGCACCCCAAATTAAAAATGACGTTTTCAAACCGCTATAGCAGCGAATGCATGCGTTAGATTCGCCTGCAAATTTGAATTTATACAAATGAGAACGTAAACTTCCATATGAAAAGAAAGATTTTGCATTTAAAAAATTTGTAATATTAAATCATTTTCAAGTACCGTACTGTTATAAAAGCTTTATCATCAAGTTCTGAAAACAAAAAATCACGTCACTTAAAAATGTTGACCGCAAAAAGGGGAGAGTCAAGAACATGCTCCCCTTCTCGCCCTGGCCTCATCCCTCCCGTTAGATTCGCCAATCATCCGATATTGCAAAAATGTGAGAAAAAAAAATGATTCTTAAAAAGCACGCGAACGCTGCAATTCGTAACATTCGAACATTAATCACCTTTGCTACAGTCCATCGACCCAGAAATTAATAATGTTGTGCATCTATGACATCGTTTTGTCACATTCATGGTACTGTTCTGGCAGATTTGGATCGGCGGTTTTCTTATTCGTGTAACGTACCTAAATTTTCATTCCTCTAAGCGCGAATCATTACGTACATGTACTTATTCGTATTCCATACCTCGATCTCTATCTTGTTCACATTAATACACGCTGTATTATTGTAACGATAGTCGCAGCCATCGTCTCTAAAATATCCAACTCATCGACTATCGATTCTATCTCTGAGAATCGATTAATCAGAGTAAATGCACTTCTTTGAAAAATGTTCTCTCTTCACACAAAATGACACAAAAAATGTATCAGAATGGGAGTCATGGCAACGGATTCTAGTTTAGTTATGAAACGATTATCGCTGACGATCGATTGTCGGTCGTTGAATGGCCAGCGATGAACATTACTAATCGATGTTGAAAATCAAACGCGATTGTCGCCGACATCGCTGGTTACCGGATTGTCCGATTTAGTATCTTGGTTTTGATAAATTCGTGTATTTCCCTTTTTATCCTAGTATTATTTCCTTGTACTTCAAAGTACATACTAGTGTATGACATTTTCTGTTGCATGGTATTCAAGAAAAAGAAGCTTGAACGAATTGATAGGGTATTAATAGTAGTTGTGATCGAAAGTGCTTTACTCAATAAAACAATTTTATTCAAAGAAATAATGATTTGGTGTTTATTTCAATTCATTGTTGGTTGCAAAATGAAAAAAAGAAATGTTTTGAATTTTCCGATTATAATAATAACGGGTTATGCTCATCCGATTATTTCGGCTTATCGATTATGATTTAACTTCCGATTGCCCAACACTTATACTAGTACTAGCACATACAATGTCATGTGAGAAGAGTCACACGTATTTCTCTAATGAATAATTATATATGTCATGATAAGAACATGAAGAGTAATTTAAAATACGAAATATTCAAAATGCAACCATCTTTTTTTCTCTATGTTCAAATTCCGCTACCATTGACCCGAATGGGACCCTTTGCTTTTATGTTAGAAATATCCCGCCCCCTAATTCCTGTATACGCCACAACCTCTGCGAATGGGTATTACACACTGATTTTAGAAGGAAAATCATGCAATGAATTAAGACATTATTTTCCTCATTTTTCAACTCGAGTTTTAGCTGTACTTATTTATATTGAGTCATTGACTCATATGCACCGAAGTGTACGGAAGGGGTTTTCAATTTAGCCGATGTATTATCTCTGTCTAGTCCAGCAACTGACCGCGAAATTGGATTAAAAACTGATACGTGTAATTTGAGCCTACTAGTTAATAGGAACAAATTTGAAGTACTTTTAGATGTCAAATTGAGTCACATCAATGTTCATCTTCATACATCGCTGACAGTGGTGTATCTACGGCAAAATTAAGTGGATGCTTTAATTATCTAGATCTGCAGCATATATAGAACCGTGTTTTGATGTTGTACAGGGGTATTCAATTTTGATTGGAGATGTTCTGACAACTTTATTACGAGAAAAGCTTTGAATTTAACGGTATTTCAGAAATTTTCGGAAAAAATGAAGAAGCATACATGGTATTCCTTTGTCTGATCTGATACAGCCTAACAATCTTCTTTGACAGTTGGAACGTATCGGATGCGTGATTCATCAAGATGGTAAACATGAAGTCTGTCTTTGATTTTTTTTCATATAATCATAAATAATGACATCATTTTTTTGTGGAACAATGCAGCTTACATCTTACGCGTTTTAAACGAATACAAAAAGTAAACATTGAAGACATGCATACCGTAGTTCCAGGACGAATATTTTTAGCCTGTGATTTCGAGCAAAGGCAAAACAAAAACGGATTGTACATAATAAATTGTACACATATTGTATTTATAGAAATTTTAAAAATATGTTTTCTTTAAATTAAAATTTCACATATTTTCTCAATGTAGAAATATCTCTTATCATTTCTAATACTTAGTAATTCATGGTACTTGTCCTGACATTATGCGACGTCATATGTGAAAATGACGTCAAATGACGTCGCAAGCAATATACCATACCCTCAATTCACATTAAAATATTTTGCTTCAGCAAGGCCGTAAATCACAAAGTTGACCATTTCTGAAGTGCTGAAATATGGTATTATCAAAATATAAAAGATGAACGTTGTGGCAAATTAGGCCGATTTTGCCGTTCGTGGCTCTGGTCCTTTACAGCATGGACCTAGACATGCACGTTTCGGTTATTTAAAAGGTAGATGATCCCACGAGTTTTAAGTTTGAAAATGTTCATTGGAGATAACCACTACTTATTTACGAATTTCATCTACTTGTATACACCTTTCTCTTTCCAGAATCAATGGGAAAATTATATTCATCCATCCAAATTATTGATATAAAGCCATATAAAGTTAATATTCTGGTCTATTGAAATTGTAGAATAAAATGATTTATTTCATCGGAAAAGGTTATGAGACTATTGTGAATGATTTCCTTGCTTTGTAGATGAAACACTAAACTTGATTTCATACAGAAATTTGGGGGTATCCACGCTTATCTAAAAAAAAATATGATATTTCCAGAAATATTTTAAGAAAAAAAAAACATCACAAATAAGAGTTACCTTTCCATTTGATGCAAGAACTTCAATGTCTTTGTGCTTCTTCAATAATTATATATATATATATATGTATATAATCATCTAAGTTATATTACTACATGTACCAGTATACACCAAAATAAGGCCAAAGAAATTCCTGAATTTTCTAGATCAGCACATAGTCTATAAGGGGGAGTGAAATCTTTTTAATGTTGAAAAATCGTAGAAATATATCCTTAATTTTCAGAATGAAGGAAATGTTATAAGACTATGATTTATTTGGGGGATTAACATCCTTCCCCCTCTCTTTCACATTGCCCGCCCTTATAAGATGGGCGTAAAGTAAAAAAATAAAACAGAAAAAAGTACAAAACTCGCAGAGACAAAAACTTTAGAATGTCTTATATATTATAAAGACATAAATATGCGCTCGTGCTGTCTTTGATATCATTTATCTGTGAGTAATCATTGAGACAAGCGTAAAGGCGTATGTGAAAGGACCCGGAGGCATCCCTAGTTCCTCCACGGCGATATGTTTGGGACAAGCATAGTTTATTTTTCCCCTCCCTCTTATTCGATCAACAATTCTGAATATGAATTGCAATGGAAATCCTCAATTTTAATGTCAGCGTGTAAAGGATCTCACAATCTTGCTAGCACCCGACAACTTTTATTGCTTACATTTTCAAATCAAAAAAATAAAAAGCCAGAAACAAAATATGTGTGTGTGAGGGGGGGGGGGTTAATCCCAATACATTCAGTAGGTACAAGAGATATACCTCTTTACTTTGTGTTAATCATAATTGCATTTGAGTTGTCCTAATTGAAAGAATGACAATTCAATGTAAGATTGCTTCATTTTCATACATGTACATGTTTTTCTCAGATACTAGTATTACAAGTAATGCGTAGCGTAGAACACGATGATAGCAGCCTGAGATTGTTCCATTTTATAAACTCCCCCGCATCTAACTCGGCCTTGGCGTTTCGAGTCTCAAATTAAAATAGATATAAGTATTGCTTGGGAGGGGGTAACATCTAAACCAAAAACTTGCAAACTTTATAATGCTTCTGTCTTCTCCTTGTTTCAATGAGAGCATCTATCTATCCGTGCATAAAATTGCTTTAAAGAAAGTGGATGTTGAACAAGAAAAAGGTCAAAACTTCTGGGTCAAATCCTCTCGGGTCTGAACAAAAAAAGGCCGACACCTCTAGCAACCATTTTTCTTACCTTCTTCGGACAAAGAAGGATACAAATTTTAAAAAAAATATATGGAAAAATCGAACACGGACACTCTGACGTATTAGGAATTTAGGTCATAGGTGTTATCGATCTTACCTTGGGGATTCTTAACCCTAACCCTCGTCAGTGATCCTCAATGTAAACAATGAAATATGCTATTTCTTCCTTATAATCTTTATTTGAGTTGTATTTGATATAATACGGTGATATTATTTATAATTTTTTATATAATGATGGAATTGGATTGAGAAAAAAATTCAGGTGTTTACGACATTTTCTAATGACATCTAAACATCTTGACTACAAGGAATCTAATGCAACGGAAGAGTAGAAAAATTGATTAGTACTTTGAAATATTCGGAATAACCCATCGAACGTGCGTATTGTAGAAGAAAAGCGCTTTATTCTAATCAGAAAACAACTTACCTTTTCTATGGTAGTCACTGCCTATATTCTTTTTCCATGTAGTGTACGTTCAATGCCTGTCGTAGTTCTTTTCATACGAGGGTGAAAAATGCAATGATTTAAACTGCCCCATACAGTCGCTGCAGAAGCATGATCTACAAGCTGTTTAGTCTTTAATCTTGAGTACGTTATTTCAATGTTTATAAGCAACGTCTCGTGCCTTTTAATTCCTCCATAAAAATAAGGCAGCTAGTATTCAGAAAACTGACAAATAGGTTCATGTTTGACATTTCAAAACAATTCAATGCAGATGATGAGTCAGAACTTCATTGAAGTACCAATTCCGAGAAAGATAAGGGGTATCATTTTGGCAATATTGTTCTCTCGTGTGGTTGGTTGTATACGTAAGCTGATCTGGAAAGTAGTAATACTTTGGTAGTATTACTTTTTGAATGACTTATACGATACCAGTTTACAAGCATATGTAGTCATATTACATGCATGTGACTTATACGATACCAGTTTACATACATATCGTACATGCATGATGTTTTCCTTCATTTCAAACCTTTTAAATCAGATTTACAAACGCTCTACCCAACCCTCTTTATAAGTTGTGTTGTTCCTAACCTCAACCTTCTTGCCTTTTGAACTTTCAAACAATGAATCCTCAATCTTGGAACATCAAGATCAAATTATGTAAAATAATTTTGAATTTTTTTTTAACTATTTCTACCGACCAGTTGCACCATATTTTGAAGATAATGTCAATGCAACTTTTCTGTTGGTGCTGCAATTAGGTGATCCCCTTCTTTTTCCTTCCGTCCTTGATATTTCTGGATTTCATGAACAAAACGCTAACCAGCATTTTGTGGAAAAGCAGAAGCTGCATAGATATTATAGATGAGGTTCAGAGGAAGAAATTCATTTTCTAGAAAATTCGAAAGTTAAATTGGAAGTTAATAACGCATGAGCATAAAAAGAGTAGGGAAGGAAAGTGAGAAGGTTTGATCAAATCAACGTTTTCACCCTTTTATGATTGAAACAGGAGATTCTGACTCTCTAAGCGCACCTGGTCTCATTTCTGATATAGTGTTTATTCCGGGATTTGCAACTTCTAATGATTTTGGGTTTTTTTTATTTTCGACTTTGAGTCTGAATCCCTGAAGGGTATTTTTTCAATGTCCATTGGTTAAATGTTAAACGTCTTCAAATTCAATAGGATAATTTTAGAATAGGTAAAATTTCAGCATGGACCAGACATTCACGTTTCGGGTACTTAACTCTTAGTCAGTAATCCTCAACCTAAGTAAAGTATCTATGATCAAACAGTGTGAAAATTATTATGTCCAAAAATGTACCGAAAGACGTAACAGGATGGGTTGGATATGATACTACAGGACCCACGTTTTAAATTTCAAGAAATTGTGATAACAGAAATTTTCAAATGCGTTGACGAGACGATCAACCGAAAGTTACATGTACTTGATTTTCAACTCGATAGTGAGATCAGCTTACTTCTTTTTTGTAAGGATCTACGTCACCATATAAAAAATTATTGTAATCATACTCGGCATGTGTACATATTATTACGTTGGTATCTTTTCAATCTTGTTAAAGAAACCGGACACGTCATAAACACAATGATAAAGTTAGTCCCAGGGAGGTAATGGCAAACAAAGAATAGAGGACCCAAATGTTATCTCGTCATGTACTCAAGATTGACAGTTGAAAAGAGCATTTAACATAATAAAGAACACTACAAAATCTTTCTTATTCAGCATTTAAAAAAGAAGTAGCTTGAATTATTGCTACTCGGCACCTTTTAGCAAAGACGGAGTAACAAACCGCTGATTATCTTTAAAAACGATACCATGAGTTTGCATATTCATGTTTGAAAATTGTATTTAATTTCAAGTAATACATGCAATTTTCTACTTGTGCATTTGTCTTCTTTCAGTTTGGGAAATACCGTAGGGAATAAATTGTAAACATAACACAAAAACAATATGCATGTAATTTTGCAGAATGAAAAGAGAAGGATTGAACAGTTGTGCTGAAGTGATCAATGTACTCTCAAAAAACTGCCACGGTTAGAAGTTCTGATTGTCCGGAAATTGAGAAAAAAAACTTTTGTATAATTAAAAAAACTTTTGTATAATTATTTTACCTATTAATTGTAGATAATTTTGATTGTAGCGTTTGACAGTAAGTGTCTTGAATAGTTTTCCCTGACATCGTCGCCATAGCACTTTCTATATAGACATAACCTCAGACAGTGCGTTTATTTTAAATATTCCTTTCATTTTAGTGCGTGAACATCGACGACGGGTGCACCTAGCCAAACAGGAGGTGGTTACTCCTCCCGGTCACCTGTACCCACCTCTGGCTTGCTGGGATACTCAATGTCGTGCTCTATTGTGAGTGCTGTTGAGATTGTCGTCAGGATCTTCTTTAACTCATTTGATATTTGTTTCTAAATCATCACGTATATTTAAGCATGAGGTTGAATCATTTAAATCTGCAAATGCCTGTATAATTCAATTTAAATGTTATTTCAAGGTCATGGTCAGTTTTAATTTTGCTCGCTCTTGAAAAATTGATAAATGTTAAAAAGTAGTACTCATGCATACACAAGAATAAAGATGTTTTAAGTCCTTCATCGTTTATTAAAGTCAAATACAAATCCTGTATAAGTACATTCAAGAATTTCTCGCACGACAAATCGAAAAAGCAGGCAATCAGACGGAGAGGAGCACAGAAGCAGAGAACACGACGGACAAAACTAAAATACTAAATATATAGACTGTGCAGAAATACAAATTTCTAATTCGGTAATTTGAAGACGTGAAACAATTTTACCACCCGGTGAGTGTCACTGCTGGTGGACCAAGAGTCCTCAAGGGCACATGAAGCCAAGTTCGATCAATTTTGGTTGGTCAAATCTTGAAACGCATTTGAAAATTTCTGGTAACAAAATTATCTCAAATTTCTAAAATCTGGGTCCTATTGCATCATATCCCAGCAAGTTTGATACGTCTTTCGGTATATTTAGGACATGGATTTTGGTCATATTACATTGTTTAGATTGAGGATCACTGACGAGGGTTTATAAACCGAAACGTGCATGTCTGGTCCATGCTGTAAATTTGTCTGCTCTAAAATGATGCTAATGAATTTGAAGACGTTAAACATTTCATCTATTTTCATTTTTTAAATATTTGAAATCTCTAGTTTTAAAGGCGATAAATATTCTGTTTGAGGGAGCGATTCCTTTTTCTTAAAATAATACATAATGCTAAATTTAAATAGCAAATTATGGTACATACAAAGTGACTAAAACATTATTTTAGCAAAATCTAATCTTCATTGCATGTTGGAACATTATAATAATAATAGTCATACAGAGGGAGCGGAATACTGCTAATAAATTTGCGATTTCTTAATCTTGGTCTGGCATATCTTATGTTCGACAAGACTCTGAGGTATTATCTACAAAGAAAGGTTCAATTCTCTGACAATCCACTTGTTTTTCTTTCATCTGTTAAAAGATTGTGTAAGTTCCTTTTCATCTGTCTATCTATGAGGGCTGATTGATATGTTGTGATCCTCGTAATGATTGGATTGAAGTTTATCAGACTTTTTTTATCAGACATTTTTTATCAGAATTTCATCAGACGTTTTTCATTACTTTGTACATAATTTCCTTCAGTATCTATACACTTTTGTCGCCAGTGTTTTAGGGCATCAATAACAATTTTAAAGAACACCTTATCTTAAATGGTCAGAAAATCATCCATTGCAAGTATGGCGTCATCGTAGGACTGAAAGTGGGTGCCAGAAATAGCTGCTTTGAGTTTTGGGAATAGATGAAAGTCTGAGAAAGCAAGATCAGGTTATTAATGCGGATGCTCAATCAAATGAAAGCCACAATCATGAATGACATCTATGTCAGTGACAGACTCGTTGACATGGGTATTGTCCTGATAGAACAGCTTACCTTTATCTAGTGAGCTATCCTCGGCGCTTAGGTTTGATATTTTGTCGTAATTGTGTCAGAAGTGAAGCATTAGGGTAAAGTACCCAAAACGTTCATGTCTGGTCCATGCTGCAAAGATATCTGTTCTTAAATTATACATTTGAAGACGTTTATAATTTGAACAACTTGGTGGGTGTCACTGCTGGTGGACCAGGAGTCCCCGAGGGCACATGTAGCAAAGTTCGATCAACGTCGGTTGATCGTCTGTCTCTTCAACGCATTCAAAAATTTCTGTTATAAAAAAATCCTGAAATTTCTAAACGTGTTCTTAGATGATGCTATTGAATTTGAAGACGTTTATCGTAGTATGTGTAATTGATTATTTGTCCTTTTTTGGATATAATCTATCAGCAGAATATCTTCTGCATCCCAGAAAACCGAGAGTCAAATCAATCAGCCATGTTTCGTGTTTGTTTCTTTGGTTGGATTGTCAAATTTATATCACTATCACCCTTTAGTTAGGAGTTTATCATATAAATATGAGTTCTGTGAGATATGCATAGGTACCTGAACAAAACAAACATATCCGATAGTAGATTGTATTGCTAGCCATAAAAAGTACCATACTGAGAATATTTTTGTGCAATTATCCTTCAAAAGAGTCAATCATTGCAAAACAGATCAGGCGTACTCTATTAACAGGGTTGAGCATGAGGATTGTGAAACCAGTTGTCCGGGGGGCAACCTGAATATGAAATTAAGGTGGCTCAATAATCCAAGAATTCTTTGTCAGAGTCAAAAAAATTATTCTGTTTATTTGACATTCATGTCTGATTATTTATATTTGTAATTAAGATGACATATCATCGTTCATTTGATTGACTAGTGGTCCTCTGAATATACATGTGTAAACCAATTCCGAGATCTGTCTCAAAACAATGAATTTTGATAGATAAATACATGATATAGGGATAATAATTTCACATTAAAACCATTCTTGTGATTATTTTCACCATGATATAATCAAATATGTCTATTTCTTTATAGATAATGCTTTCAAAGATTAAAATAGCAAAAACTGTTCCCGAAACGTACATTTTTGTGCACCCCCACCCAAAATGAAAATCTAAAAAAAAGTACCCAGTACCTTTATTTGTCATCAAAGTGATAAGAAGTCTTTGTCAGAAGTTATTTTCTTTTACATATTTCTCAACGACAAACTCTGCTCTTCAAAAATAATTATAAAAAAGTACATGTTTTCGTTAATCCTGATTCAAAATACTTGGTTGTCATAGTAACAATTTTAAGGGAGGGGGTGGGGTAGGGATGTCAATAATGTTTAAAGAAGAGGGCGATTCTGAAATAAGTAACACAGAAGATGGAATTTCTAGATTTAGTTATATTCTAAACGGCGTTAACAATGTAAAAAAAGCGATTTTTTCAAAGCACAACGATCGCCGGGTGTCGGAGATACAGAAATATGAATAAGAGAAATAGAAAAAGTAAACGGAAGCGTTTTTAAACATTTTGACGTTCAAGGTCAATAAGTACGCGTCACTAACCTCCCTAGTTCTCGATTATATGTGCACTCATCTGTAAAATGGATATATCTTTGAACAAAGCAGGGTTAAAACTAAAATTCACTCGCTCAAAGTTTTTAAATAGGGAAACTTTATTCGATAACATCTCGCTGCAAAGTACGATAGTTGACAAAATCGTAGAAAAATTTATATTACCTAAGATAATTAGAGATAGCAAACTATTTTCATTAGAAATATTTTATCTATTATATTGCTAAAATCTCAAAGAAATATCCTGTTTGATCATTAATTTTCAGTGTTTTTACTTGATTTTATTGCCAAGCAACACACGGTTGAATTTCCGATGATGACGTTATAAAAATAATACGTTTACGGCAGTAGAAAGGGTGTCTCACTTACGGGATATTTTGCATATATAGATTTAACGATGCATTTGACTACATATATATTAAACTCAGATTGTAGAAGATAATTATTTTCTGGTTCCATCGATACCAAACTTGTCGAAATCCGTCAAGAAACAAGCGAATTAGAGGAGTTTGAAGACCGAAACCGCACTCGGTACTATTCGAACCAGTATTGACGCCTGGAATATGATGACGTCAAACGATTATCGAGCCTCCTTAAGTTGCCCCCAGATAATTTACTAGTAATGTTCTGCAGGTTAGTGTGGGGGCTATCTCATTATCAGTGATCTACACTAGATCCAGATGCTTATCCTGTATCATTATGTTTCCAGCTCGATGGATTGCACCTATTCAATTGAAAATTGGGAGCGTTTACATTTAAGCAAATGCAATGATAACGTCATAAGAACGTAAAATCAACATGTAGATCAGAACTAGTATGCTGATTCGACTACCTTTCCTATCCACTCAATTAAGACTGTTAACTAAAAGACAAAATTACACAATACATCATATTTTACCTGCTGTTGTTCTTTTTTTTGGGGGGGGGGGGATTAGGGTCGCTACGTTTTTCTGGTAGAGGGAATGAGGTGGCATACAATTCCTGAAAATGTAAGTTTTTTCTTGGATGAAAAATTACATGAATAATAAAAATCACTAAGATACCGAGTAGGTCAACGCAAGTCACACGGTTTTATGGGCGGTTGCAAGCAACATATATCATACGCAGATCATAGATAGAAAATCTGCATACACTTATAATAAACTTCTACGGCTTGTCTGTGAGTTATTCCCTTTGCCGTGTGGTGCTCGTAAAAAAAATCCCCGCGAGGGGTTTGACAGTAAGTGTTTTGAATAATTTCCCGACATGGTCGCCATAGAAATTTCTATATAGATATAACCTCAGACAGTATAGTGCATGTAATTTATGCATTGCTTTCATTCTCGTACATGAACATCGACGGTGTGTGCGGCTAGCCAACAGGGGATGCTTACTCCTCCCGGGCACCTGATCCCACCTCTAGCTTGCTAGGGGGTCCGTCGATGCTCAGTTTGGTACTCTATTAAGAATGCTGTTGAAATTATCGTCAGGATCTTCTTTAATTCATTTGTGTCACACTTATGCCCTTTGCCGTGTGCAGCTCGTAAAAAAAATCCCCGCGAGGGGTTTGACAGTAAGTGTTTTGAATATTTTTCCCGACATGGTCGCCATAGCACTTTCGTTATAGATATAACCTCAGACAATGTAGTGCATGTAATTTATGTATTGTTTGTATTCTCGTACATGAATGTCGACGGCGGGTGCGGCTTGCCAGCAGGGGATGCTTACTCCTCCCGGGCACCTGATCCCACCTCTAGCTTGCTAGGGGTCCGTCGATGCTCAGTTTGGTACTCTATTCTGATTGCTGTTGAGATTATCGTCAGGATCTTCTTTAACTCATTTGTGTCACACTTATGCCCTTTGCCGTGTGGAACTCGTAGAAAAAATCCCCGCAAGGGATTTGACAGTAAGTGTTTGATTATTTTCCCTGACAATCTTGAAAGGACTATCAATAGAGCACCAAATTGAGCATCGATGGACCCCTAGAAAGCTAGAGGTGGGATCAGGTGGCCGGGAGGAGTAAGCATCCCCTGTTTTGCTAGCCGCACCCGCCATTGCAGATCGATCTTATCAGTTTTTTATATAGTTGTTGACATGTTTCAGAATCTGTCATTTGTATTATTTGACAGTTTTTGGTTTTGAAACAGTGCATTCTGTTGTTTGTTTGCTTATTTGTTTTTTGGTTTTTTTTTTCAGTTGGACATATTCATACACACGTATTTGTTTGGTCTGAAAGATAATATAACTAGTGTTTTCGCCGCCCAGGAAACGAACTCCATATACTTTTTGTATAATAATTGTTTTATGGTTTCGTATGCTCATATTCCATCCTCAGCCTAATCCTTTGCAAAGATATGAAAGACTCCGCGGGTATGTTAAGGCGTCCCATGGAATATTACGTCAAAAATTTGCCGCGAAATAACGTAACGTCATTTGACGTCATAGACTCCGTGTCGTCAAGTACGGTAGCAACACAGTAATTCAATTAATTTTTATGATATTTTGTAAATTCAAAGGATGAAAGTTATCAGTTTTAAATGTCATGTACTTTAACTCAAACGCTGACACTCCGTCTATTCAATATACCTTTGAGAAGACCCCCAATCTGTTGAGTTCACTTTGTGACCCCCTTGCGTTGTTAAGAACCTCTGCGTTACTGAGAAGTTTGAGAAGCGATGGAAGGTGCGAACCGACAGTTGACAAGGCGGGTGATAAGAAAAATTGAGAAAATGGTATGTATTTGTTAAAAAGACATGAAAACAGAGATGCTGCACAGAGAAAATATCCTAATATACTCAATCATATATGTAATCAAAGACAAAAACTATTTAAAAATGTACGAAATCATTCTTTTTATGTACCTTGTTTACAGTACTGACGGAGTACACGTGTGTCATATGATGCATGTGTCGCATAGGAATATTATTGCATCAATGCTGTGAAAAAAGTATGGTTGTAGCGCTATTGTTATTACTTTATTTTCCATATCATTGGTGTCTGCTGCGATATATTATCTAGATACAGGCATATGCATGACAAAGGTAAACTTTACGAGGAGAAAAAAAATGGGGAAGGGGTTGGGGTGGGGTGGATGTGGGACATGTATGTGTACTGTTTAAGTATGTAACAATGAAACTACTTTGTATTATGCAATTTATAACACTTATTTTTTATTCATTTGTATTTCAGACTGATGAAAATTACATATTCAATCACCTCATCAAAAAAAAAAAAAACAGATCAGTGTTGAATGCTGTGTTTTAGAGCCTCAACAGCACTTTCGAAAACCATCCACTGCAAGTATGACGTCGTCATCGGACTGAAAGTGGGTGCCAGAAATAGCTGCTTTCAGTTTGGGAATAGATGAAGGTCTGACGGAGCAAGATCAGGTGAATAAGGCTGATGCTCAATTAATTTAAGCCACAATCATGAATGAAAGCCATGTCAGAGACAGGCTTGTGAACAGGGGCATTGTCCTGACGGAACAACACAACTTTAACTAGTAAGCGTTCTGCGGCGCTTATGTTTGATATTTTGTCGTAACTGTGTCAGAAGTGAAGCATGGTATGTGCCATTGATTGCTTGTCCTTTTTGGAGATAATCTACCAGCAGTATATCTTCTGCATCCCAGAAAACCGAGGCTCACAACATATCAATGTGTACTTGTTTCTTGGATTGTATTGTTGTCAAATTTTCTTCTCTATCACCGTTTAATCAAGAGTTAATCATATACATATTATGAGTTGTGTGAGATTTGCATGAGCCCCAAACAAAAACATCATTCCCGATTGTAGATTGTTTTACAAGACATAAAAAGTACCATACTGACAACATAATTGTGACATTGTCCTTCAAAGCGTCAACCATGGCAAAACTCAAACTTACTCTGTAATAACTCTGTAACTATCAACAAAAATTATGCGTACACTATTCATTGCTTAGTAAATTAGCAACGAAGTAAATAATCATCCGAATGAAAAACAAGTTGCAGAAAGATCTTGTCAGTTTATGTGTAGTTGTTGATATTTTTCCTTCATGGGTATTATTTGCGAGTTTGGTTTTGATACAGCGCATCGTTTTGTTTGTTTGTTTTGTTTTGTTTTGTTTTGTTTTTTATTTTGACATTGTCATACATACGTGTCTGTTTGGTCTGAAATATTATGGAACTTGTATTTTCGCCGTCCAGGAAAGTTCATTAAAATATCATTATCGCTTTAGGGTTTTAAGACCTGGTTTTGTTTTTGTTTTTGTTTTTGTTTTTTTTCATGAGATTTTACTTTTTGTACGACAAGACTTTAGTGCCAGAGTATCATAACTTGTAGCGCTTGTCTGCGCTATTCTGGCATTAATCTTCTCGCAAACTAGTGCTGTTATATTACGGAGCTTTTCCTGTTTTCGAATGTGTAAATTACCCCCACGCGAAAATTTTCACGTTTGCAATAGAACAATCTCCTACTAGTCAGCAAACAAATTTCTCATTTTTTAGACTGGTGAAATAATTTTTTTCACTACTTGCAATTAGATTTCCACCATTCAAATTTTCTTTTTTGTTTTGGTTCACGTTAAACTTTGTTCGTGTATTATATGTCGATAGTAATAGTTGTAAAAATGTATCCAAATACCTTTCACCGAATTGGATAGAAGGAACTACCATTACATGCATTCATACACATAAACTATTTCCGTGTCCTTAGGTATACCGCCAAGTAATGTAACAACATATTAGACGTCATACATCTCGTATTTCAACTCTTTCATTTGGAAATAAATAGCTTCCTATAGAAAAAAGAATAGTCTGACTTTTAGAAAATGCTGTCCCAAATTGCAACCTAGTTTGAAAGAAGAACAATATAATTTCAAAACATCTTATTCTTTTATTGGTGTAAATATTCACATATATAGTATGTATCAGCCAAACATCAATATTGCGTGTTAGTTATATGAATTTGCCATTTCAATTGAAGTTATTACACGTACTATGATTCAAGGATGCATGTAATTTAAGGATATAATTAACATTTTTGTTGACAAATTTCAATATAATGGAAAAATAGAATGTGCCCAATTTTAAAAATCTTAACCGATTTCATTTGTATAATCATTGGTTCATAAACGTTGCCTTCAATGTCACATAGCAATTTTATCGGGTTCTAAAATTACAAAAAAAGTTTTGCCAAAATGATAAGGAGTTCATGATTTTTGTAAATATGTGGACTAAGTACTCTTACCCGGACTTCGGCCCTTTTCATTAAGGATCAATTATTGTTGAAATTATGTCCCATCTGTAGTGTCAACGTTTTTACAGATGCAACTTCAAGGGAATTTATATTAAACATTTTTCAGCCACCACATCTGCAGTAATAATGTCTCAATTTAGTTAAAGGAAATAATTGGTAATGGTCCGAGTTTTCTCCGCAAGAATAATCTATCCTTTCAAGAGAATAACTTTTGTCTTATGTTAGTGGTAAATTTAATCATTCCAAATTCAAATTTAATTATATATTTTAACATGTTTAAGTATAGTGTTAACAGAAGAAAAAAAAGAATAACTTAACATTATAAGCTTTAAATGCATCAAAAATGCAAAGCGCCGAGTTGCAGAACTGGAATGTAAGTATGAATATGCAGACTTGTAATGTACATGAACGGAATATGATCTTGGCAGATGGGAAACATTACTGGCTTATTTCAGGTTGATACTCATACATTTATGAATCAGAAACCACGTTCATATATCAGAGTTGGACCTTTGACCTTTTAACCCAAAATTATTCGGGATAATCCATTCATGGGAAATATTCCTGGAAAGTTTCATGATCATAGGTTCAATACAGGCTCTAATCTGGTCTGGAAACCATTTTCAATCATCTGAATCCCATGATCTCGACATATGACCTTTTGACCCTAAACTCAATAGGGATCATCCTTTATTTTTAGGAACATTTCTGGCAAGTTCCATGATCATAGATACAATACAGGCTCTAATAATGTCCGAAAATCATTTTCAATCATCTGAGTCATATGACCTTTGACCTTTTGATCCCAATATCAATAGGGATCATCCTTGATTCATGGGGAAAATTTCTAGTAGAGTTCACCATCAAAGAGGCAATAAAGGCTCTTATCTCGTCCGGAAAGCATTTTCAATCAGCTGAGTCCTATGACCTTGACCTTTGACCTTTCGATCCCAAATGCAATATGGTTCATCCTTGATTAAAAGGAAACATTTCCGGTAAGATTCACAATTACAGAAGCGATAAAGGCTCTTATATGGTCCGGAAACCATTTTCAATCATTTGAGTCATGTGACCTTGACCTTTGATCTTTTGAACCCTAAATCAATAGGGTTCATCATTGATTCATGGAAACATTTCTGGCATATTTAATTATCATAGGTGCAATACACACTCTTATATTGTCCGGAAACCATATTTAATCATCAGAGTCATATGTCCTTAAATTTTGACCATTAGACCCTAAAATCAATAGGGTTCATTTTTGACTCATGTTGAGTAAGTTTATGAAGCTTCATTGTTCTAGCATATATCATAGTTGACTTATAGTCCGGAAACCAATTGTTGACGTCCTCCTGCCCAGACTCCCGCCCAGACGCCCGCACGTCTCAAATCAAATTAAGAGCGGAGTTATGCAACTCGGCTAATAAATAAAGGTCAACAACATCATATAAAGAAGAAATCAAAAATCAAAAGAGATGAATTAACAAAAGCCACTAAACATCATCTTATAATATATACAAGAAGCACATGAAAAATCATTACAAGAGATAAATATACAAGAAGGAAATGAATATCATTTAAAGGGATAAATTTATAAATCGCTAATAATAATCATCAGATAGATATACCAGGTGCACAAGTAAACCATCAAAAGAGATTCCCAACAAATACTAACAAAGCATCGAAAGAGATAGATATACAAGAAGCACATTTAAAACCTCAAAACAGATAGATATACAAAAAACACATATGAAATCATAAAAAGATCTCAATATACAAGTGTCACATTGAATAAACATCAAAAGAGATTGATATAAAAATAGTACACAAGTACTGGAATAATCAAAAGAGACAAATATACAAGAAGCACAAAAAAAGTACCAAATGAGATAAATATAATAGAAGCAAATAATATTCATAAAAATATGAATTTACAAAAAAAAACACATATCAATAGTCAAAAGAGATTAATATACAATCAGCAAATAAAAATCATAACAAGAGATATATATACAAGAAGTATATAAAACTACGAAAGAAATATAATACAAAAAATACATGAAAATCACCAAAAATTAAAAAAAAATATTCAAGAAGTACATACAAAATCATCAAAATATATAAACATACAAAAATGACATGAAAATGATAAATAAGAGAATGTTAATGTTTTACTTTGATTTCAAACCATAAGAGATATGGAGACATCTGTTAAAAGGTAGAATACATTTAATATACACCTTTAAAAGGTACCGACCTAATACTTTCCTTGTTTTCCAGAAATTGAAGTTCATTTCCTACCTTTTGGAAAGCTGGAAGATTAGTCATCCCTTTTAGAAAATTGGAAGATAAGTCGTACTACTATCAATTCAAGTTATTTGCTTAGCTTGATTTCTATTTTCATTTTTTTTTGTACAATTTTTCCCTAAAAAATTCAAGTCTTGACAGAAAAAAATCCAAAAATGCATTCATTTCTCTTCCATTTTTGCATTTTAAAGCTCAGAAGACAACATATTGGGAGGAGAAAATATTAAGAAGTTTCTAATGTTTTTACTATGTGGATATCTACATGTATTTATGGTGGATAACTTTCATACAGTCGTTAATTGAGTTCCAGATATTTTTAACGCTTTTCAAAATAACATAATGGGGTGTTAATCAATTACAAAAATCAGCATGTAATATACAAACATAAGCACAAAGTAAAAGTAGAATATTTTATTTTTACAAAATTCATACAGAAATGACACGATTCGTTAAAGATAAAACAGTACCTACTTTTTTAAGCAAATATTGGTAAAAGTTAATCAATCAATCAAAAAAATATTAACCAATCAATTACATGATATGAAGTATTCGATAACCATACCTACATTTTGCATTAATTTTATTTGCTTTGATTCAATTACCAATACTTCGGTGATTTTTTTTATTTTAAACAACAATCAATATTATGACATATAGTATTAAGATTCCAATGAGAAAAGGAAGCGCTGAATCGATTTCTATCTTCCTGGCTGAAAAAAAAACCAAGGAAATGTTGTAACAGGAAAGAATAGATGAATAGAATTGTATAGGAAAATGTATAGAAATTTTAGACAAATATGAGAAATAAAGATCGCAAAATTGTAAATAAAATTGATTCATTAAGCGCTAGTGTTTCGTGTGGTTTTCCTTCAATTCCATGTGTTGATACTTCGATCAATCAATTTTACCAGGATTTTTTGAATAATTGAGATATTAACGATTAAAGTCTCACGTGATATATACTCTGAGATGCATTCGTTTGTCTTCCTGTTGCAGCAGCTGTATTCGCCTTCTTGTTCTTTGGTACACACGCTAACACTAAGATCGGGAAGGATACCTCCATTATAAGTCTGTGTGGTAAAGAACACTGAGATACATTGATCATGTTGAAAATCTCATTGTTTATTGAAAGTACGTTAAAATATAACTTTTGGAACTAAATAAATTTATGGATGCTGTGAATCATTCAGACATCCTGGATAACCTTAGGATTGATTATTATTCTTTACTTATTTTCTTTAAAATTATCCTAAGGATAAACATATAGTTATTTGCTTCATTAACTTATTTTCTTCATTAATTTGCATAACTAATTTGCGTAACTAATATCATTTAAGTACATCTCATAAATAATAAATCTAACCCATCCATCGAATTGCTTCTATAGATTTTTGCTCTGACTCTTTTTGCAGTGGCGAATTACATGCACATATACTTTAATAAGGTTTACCACATATCCCTCAGCGGAGGTTAAACAACGTTTTACTTCACATATGTCACTTTTACTCCGGTTAACCTCCTCGAAGCATGGATCTAGTATGAAAAAAGATTAACAATAAAGACTTAAGGATTACGTAGAAGTGGTTAGATATAGAGTTATCCCTCGTTGCATGAACAAAATAAACTACCAGCCAGCAAGGAAGCCATACTAGATGTTATGACATTACTATTGTGTGTGGTTTTTTATGTTTCATGTTTCATGGTGTGTGTTGTTGGTGTTCCTTGTCCCTTTTGTGTCTCTTTCTGTGAATGACAAATATGGATAATGACCATATCCCTGTATAAAGCACAAAATCGATAATTCAGAAAATCAGAAACCGAAGGCATACAAAATCAGGATAAAACAGGAACCAAAGTAAACAAACAAAACCCTCCACCACACGAAAAGAAGCGAACTCCCGATATGTCTGCTCTGTGTGTTGTTTTTTTTTGTTGTATTTGGTGTTTTGAAGTTTCGCTGTGGGTGCTGCAATTGAGTATTGTTGGAGATCCCCCTTCTTTCTGATGGAATGATCATTTGTCCAATATATGCGGGTTCTGGATATCCCGGATTATAAGCTTGCTTTAGCCAGCAGAACACAGACTACTCCCTTACAATATCCATTTACATACGTTTTTGCAGGACCCCTACCTATGGGGGTGGACAGGGGTACCTCCCTCTCCCCTCCCGCCCCCTCATCCCTCCCTCTCCTTTTCACCCTTTCTTTACTGTCATCACCAATTCTAGGGATTGAAAACGCAAGTTGAATAATACACTTATACAATAGTGTGGAAAAGGTGAAACAATTCCATAAGTAAAGTTTACCCTGAACATTGAAGTAAACTGAATACTTGTGAATTTCAGATTCTCGTACAACATTTCTCCTTTTGAAAACAACTGTAATATAAAGTCCACCATCGTCAGGATTTAGAGATTTTAGGACAAGGTCTAGGTTCCTCCCGATCTCAGGTGCGATGCTTCCATTTCTTCTGAAATCTTTACGAAAATGAAGATCTGCTTGATCGATATCATATGTAAGGAAAGATTTTTTCAAAGGGCTGTCATATTTTAAGACGCCTAAGGTTCCTTCTTTCCAGCCTTCGAGCCAAATCAGTTGCCTTGGTACAAGGGGAATAATTCCTGTTGATTTGATACAATTCTTTATGTTCAAAGTAGTACCTGCAAAAGAAATTCATATAAGTTAAAGTAACAAAAAGTAACAAAAAAGGATATCATTTTTTATTTTCACATTTCAGGTGATAAATCATGGAATCTTGTTTTTTCAAATTCATTTGCATCATTTAACAGCAATTCTCTGTAAGAACCAAAGAATTTCAAGACATGTTGGCACGGCATGTCATGGATTTTTTAAATTTTTGGTATGGAAGTTCTATATGAAGTACTAATATGTAAATCAACCCAAGTTTTTTTTTTTTCAAAAAGGTTGTCGTTGCCATTGTAACCGTGTCTGAAGTTTCAAAAATCGGGAAAATCTATAGGACGAGGCATATTTGTAGGCTTCGTTACCATGGAAACAGGTATTTTTTAATCTGAAATTGTTTTGATTGTTTTCTTTTTTTTCTTATTATTATGCATATTTGTAATGTTTTTTACATTCATCTCGGATGCCTTTTGTATACAAGATGAAAATTTGGGTCAAAACAGGGTATAAAAAGGCTGTCTTGGGCTCTTAAAGACCCATTTTTGCATGTTTTTACTGTTTTACAAGGTTTGAAATTTCATAAAAGCACCAATTTTTGAAGTCCAAGTTCTAGTTATCCAATTAGTATCATCTTTGAACTATACATTAATATAAAAAATTAATTGGGCTTTTTTTGTCTTTTTATATGCAAAGCAGCATCAAATTTAGTTGCTATGGCAACAATCGGCCGAAAGGTTCACATACGATGAATTTAAACTCAACCTCTATCAAACTATCTACGCATGATATTTAAACAGAAGTTCATGTATACATCTATCAGAGGCGTTTTAATATAAGAATGAAAATATTTCAAGGTCACCCACTGAATTTCCAAGGTCATTTAACTTTAAGTTACCAAATATGACAAAAAATCCTGATTTTTCATAAAATGAAGGTGCCAATATTTTAGAAACCTTGAAATATTGAACTTAACAGTTATTTGCCATAAAATGATACATGTATCACTATTTTCTTAGAACCATTGATAACGTTTCTTCACATTTTCGAATATCTAAATTCTTCGTGACTATTTTGGTAAAAAAAGGGACGAAATCTGTATTTTCTTGTTTTCTGACGAAAAAATATTTTCCTATCAAACTGCTCAAGTTCAATAAATTCTAGGATGTTTCTTTCTTATATTCATGTACTTTCATAATGAATATGACCTATCAAGATATTCAAATAAAAAAAATCATTAAAATCGGTAACAAAAAAAATTTTAAATCAATATTTTATGCAAAATTTGAGTCTCAAAGTGTAAATGACCTTGAACATCAAGCCAATGACATTGAACATTTTAACTGTGCCTATGTAAAAGATTTAAGTCAGATCAATACATACAATCTTTTGTAACTATAAAGAGGAATTAAATCAATTTCAAAGATAATATGAAACAAGCAAAATTGTGTTATGTTGTCATGGCAACGGTCTTTGACGACAGAATTTAGGTAAAACTCTTAATATACCCACTCCAATTTTTCATTCATTTTATTTGTCAATAAACATATGTTTCCTTTGATGAAAATCACTGGTCTCCTATTGGTGCCTTTTGTGATACTTAAAATTGAAAATGGTCAAAAACACACTAATTTGGCCCTTATTTTCACTTCATTTTTACTTATTTTGGCTAAATACAATAAGCTTCCTGTAATAAATATCACATAACAAAGTGTACTAAGTAAGAATGGAAGTAAGGAAGAATAGATTATATGAAGATGAACAAGCTGTTATAGTGGTATCCATGGCAACGAAGTCTCCGGAGCTAGCTTACGTCATGGTCCCAAAAATGCTATTAATAGAATGACCTCGTTACCATGACAGCCAGAGGTCACATTGGCCGAAAAGTGTTATTTTCATGGTCACTACTTAATATATACCTATTACAAATGTATACCGAAAATCATCAAAATCCCTGTTATGCCGTGCCGATCGATTTTGGTCCTTACAGAGAATGGCTATTAAGAACCATACGAGACACATAAATTGTGGACAATGGAATTTTTACCCATAGTCAATCTAATTTTGGAATAGTAAGAGCTCTGTAAGCAGGCGTTTTCCTTAGAAGTTCTATATCACAATAACACTGACTCGCCACATCGTTTTTGCACCGGCCGACAACTACAACTACTGTAGAAGTCAAAGACATGGTACATCGACAGGATTTTAAAAGTGGTGGCCAAACCATTCTACCAATATCTCATCTTCCACTCAATCGTTAAGAGCGACGGCAACATGAAACAACTGCCCCAACTATTCGTCCTGATGTCATCTAAGTTAAAAAGGACTACAAGAAAGTATTCAAGGACGTAAAGTATCTCCTACCCAACCAACCCAAGGTGGAGGAATTCGTGATGGACTTCGAGGCTGGGATATGGTGTGCTGTTCGGAAAGTCGTCCCCGACCAATTTATCGAGGACTGCGTCTTCCACTGGGACCAGGCACTGTGGAGGAAGATCCAAGAAGTAAGACCCCCAAACCGCCTACAACAACAGAGATGACTTATACAACCTACCCAAGAAAGTCTTGGCCCTACCATTACTGCCAGCCGCTACCTTCACCAAATTACACGCAAAGCCCAGATGGACAACCTCCAGCGTGTAATGAACTACGTGGACTCAACATGGAGTTCGAGATTGTCTATACAGAGGGTCCGAGTGTCTGATATAAGGGGCTGAGATATCTAGGAAGTGTCGAGTTTCCTGGGGTCCGAGATGTCGCAGGTCCGAGTTGTCTGTGTACCCTGCCCCTGCTTGTACTGATCTATACATATCATGGTATTCAAATTCGCTCAGACAAAACTTCGCATTACGAAGCTGACATACAACTTGAAAGGTTCTACTAATGGTGACTGAGTAAAATGAATTATTGTAGAAAGCTTGAAATACATGAGCTAAAGAAAATGCCAGACTACAACCTCAACAGAACACATAATAGAGCATCAAGGGACCCATAGCAAGCTAGAGTTGGGACCAGGTGCCCGATAGGATTAAGCATCTCCTGCTGTCACAACCAACGTCGATTATGACGCACGGAAATTAAATGATGTCTGCAAGACATGTACTGTCTGAGACTATTATTCTGTTATGGGTCAGCATACCCCAAAACGCCAGCAAAAATCAGACAAAGACTGAATATAAATTAAGAAGTTTAATTATATACAAAATATATATATGGAAAATGATTACAACTTACAATACAATGTCCGGATCAAAGTGTCCGTTACGGTCCACAAAGTCTATCGAATATATGGTTTCCCGTAATCACATACGTTCTCGAAAGCTCGGTGTCCAAACGTTGTTAAATGGATTAAAGTCTCAACAAATAAAGTATCCCAGTATATCGAATGGATGAATGAATCGTGTCTACGAATGTGTACGAATGCCCCATCAACACAGTTCCTCGGAGGTATTTATACTTAATACCAATGAATTAACCAGAAGCTTCTAGAACAATGACTCATTACAAATGATTAACAATAGAGTAAACTCTAGAAATCACAGTCATGTGATGATAATGATGTAACAAAGAACATACTGGAATATTCTCTAATGAAATAAACATGATATAGTAAAATCTAGAAAGAACTACTATGAAATCACTAAATAACATGACCAAGCACATGAGTACCTACACATAAAGCAAAACTAAAATAATACATGATCCACAACACCTCCCCCCTTAAAAAAAGTTTGAATGTCAATGAGAACTTAGGTGGTAAATTCTGCAAGAATCACTCATGAAACTCTCGATAGTGCATCTGTAATTACATTGTCTTTGCCCTTGATATGGTTAATAATGACATTGTACTCTTGCAACAATAAACTCCACCTTGTAAGTCTTTGATTCTTGTTTGACATTTTGTGCAAAAATGTGAGAGGGTTGTGGTCAGTATATACAAGAATGGGATGTAAAGTAACATTCACTTTGTCAATTTCTTTGAAAAATAACAAACAACTCTATCTACACCATCATCATATTCTTGAAAAAAGTAGCCCCGATTCCTACGTCACTGGCATCAAAAGTAAGCTGAAGTTGCTTATCAAAACTTGGAGCTGACAGGTCAGGGCTATTCATAAGAACACATTTGATTTTCTTAAAAGATTCGTCACAGTCATTGGTCCATGCAAAATTCCCTCTCTTTTGTATTAAAATGGTAATTGGACCAACAACTGACGAGAAATTTGGACAAAATTTTCTGTAAAATTCCGCCATTCCTAATAATCTCATTATCTCTTTCTTATTGGTAGGAATCGGGAACTTTGAAATAGATTCCACCTTGGCCATGACATGAGTAACAAAACCTTGACCTACCTTGTGACCCAAATATTCTACAGTCGCTTGACAAAATTCACTTTTCACAAGGTTCACTGTGAGGTTTGCTTTCGCCAGTATGTCGAAGAAGGTATGCGTGATTCGGAGATGATCATCCCAGGTGTCGCTGTAGATGATGACGTCATCGATGTACGCCTCGCATCCTTCGAGATGATGTAGGAGGAAATGAATCATCCCCTGGAATGTGGATGGTGCGTTTTTTCATACCAAAGGACATTACGTTATATTGGTATAGCCAATCTGGAGTCGCACATGCCGATATTTCTCTGGCTCTCTCGGTAAGTGGGACCTGCTGATAGCCTTTAAGGTATCCGTTGTACAAATAAATTTCAAGTGTATTATGTAGTTAGAATTATTGAATATTTTTACCAAAATATACCTTATACAACATAAAAAATGGTGTCTATCATCAAAGGTCGACATGCCAACCTTCGCTCAATCCACGGAAACTATCGAGACACTGCCGAAGATTACCGAGATAATTCTAACACTGTTTAAATGGACGAGACGTCCGCGAGATCTCCATTTGTACAATGGATACGTTAAGCAAGTCAAATTTACTCACAAATTTTGCACTGCCAATTTTATCGATACAGTCATCGATTCGTGGGATCGGATAAGAGTCCGTTTTGGTGACTGAATTGACTTTTCTAAAGTCCGTACACAATCGGTAAGTTCCGTCTGGCTTCGGAACAAGAATACATGGGGAACTCCAGTCACTATTGCTGGGTTCAATAGTGTCATTTTCAAGCATGTATTGAATTTCTTCCCGCATGTATTGAAGTTTTATTGGATTTAACCGATAGGGATGCTGTTTGATAGACGACGCATCACCTACAATGACGTCATGATGAGATGCATTCGTCTTTTTTGGAACATTCGGAAAGATGGTCGTATATTCCAGCATTAATCGGTGCACTTCCTCTTTTTGATGCACGGTCAGATGTCCGAGTTTCACTTCCGGATTTGTTAGAATTTCAGAATTCTTCAAACGGACACTTTGAGCGAAGTCTTTTTCGACAGTCTCTTCGTTACATTCAGGTTCAACACAATTTTTTTAATGTATTCACATTGGCCAAAGAGGAAACTGGTTTTATAACATTTCGGTCACTTCTATCAAAATACTCTTTTAACATATTAACATGACACACTCATTTTTCTTCTCGCGACCTGGTGTCTTAACCACATAGTTAACATCACTAATTTTACTCTCAATCTCATAAGGACCGACATATCTAGCTTGCAAAGGATGACCAGGGATGGGCAAAAATACAAGAACTTTATCGCCTGGTTTAACAACTCTGTTTCTAGCATCTTTGTCATACCATGTTTTCATTTGTGATGTTTTGAGATTCTCTTGAGCCAATTTGCAAGCATTACATAATTTCACTTTGAAATTAGACACGTAGTCTAAGAGATTAAAATCGCTAGTCTCAGTCAACCGTTTTCCCTTCAACAACTTCAATGCCCCCCACCCGACCGTATGCCCAAAACCTAGCTCAAAGGGACTGAACCCAAGTCACTCATGAATCGCTACTCGTGCCACAAACAACACGAGGTGAACCCCTTCATCCCAGTCTTTTCCATACCGGTGACCATATATTTTCATCATAGTTTTAAGGGTTTGATGAAAGCGTTCAAGTGCCCCCTGGGACTCAGGATGGTACGCAGAAGATTTATACTGCCTGATACCTAGCTCATGCATAACCTGCTGAAACAACCCTGACATAAAATTCGAAGCCTGATCTGACTGAATAGCCTTGGGAGCACCTACAAAACTGAAAACTTTGTAAGGGCCTTTACTATGGTCTTTGCCTTAATATTCCTAAGAGGTATGGCCTCATGAAACCTAGTCGAAGTACACATAATTGTCAGTAAGTACTGATTCCCTGACCTAGTCCTAAGCATAGGACCTACACAATCAATTAACACCCTACTAAAAGGTTCCTCAAAGGCTGGGATGGGTTGGAGGGGAGCAGGTGGTATAACTTGAATGGGTTTACCTACCATCTGACAATTATGACAAGACTTACAAAACTTAGACACATCTTTTCTCAACTTAGGCCAGTAAAAGTGACTTAAAAAATGCGTTTTAAAATTAAAATTGAAAAATGCGTTTAAAAAAAGGAAAATCTTTTTTAGTAATTTTTGCCAGCAGAAATCAATCATGGTATTTTCGGTCACTGAATTTTTGAAATCGCCGACTGTAGATGAGTTCGAATTATTGAAAAAAAGATGATTTGATTGGTTTAGGTCTTCACTTGAAGTTAGATGTAAAATCTTCCAAGAGAAAACAAGAAATTAAAAATATTGTGGCTAAAGAGCTTTTGGCTGAGGAAATCTTTTCGTCATACGATTTTCCTGTTGAACCAGTTTCAAGCGAAACCAAAATGTAAAAATTTGACTTTGAATTAGAGAAAATGAAAAAACAATTACAATTTGAAATTAGAAAAAGAAGAAAAAGAAAGACAGTTAGAAAAAGAAGAAAAAAGAGAGACAATTTGAAAGAGAGAAACAGGAACGTATGCACGAGAGAGAACTCCAGTTTGAGCTTGAAAAGTTAAAAAGTTAGAGAAAAGCGTTAAGAAAAATCATGTTCCTTCGCCTGTCAAGTCTGAATTCGACGCCGCCAAGAACATCAGATTAGTACCAAAATTTCAAGAAAAGTCCGTGGATAAATATTTTCTACATTTTGAGAAAATTGCGACCAATCTGAAGTGGCCACGCGATTTTTGGCCAACTTTGTTACAAAGCGTACTTATTGGCAAAGCGGCTGAAGTGTACTCGGCGCTCAGTATTGCTGAGAGTTCAGACTATGACAAGATCAAGGACACAATTTGAGAGCATATCAGTTTGTACCTGAGGCGTACAGACAAAAGTTTAGAAAGTAGAAAAAGTTTGAAAATAAAACATATGTTGAATTTGCTCGAGAAAAAGAAGATTTATTTGATCAGTGGTTTCGATCTAAGAAAATTTCAAATTCATTTGACAATTTGCGTTAACACACTCTGATAGAAGAGTTCAAAGAGATATTGTGTGTAATGGGAAGGGGGGGGGGGGGGGGGTTATATGCACATACATGTTAAGCCAAGGGCAAAACATAGGCGCATGGAACGCAATAACTTCAATATGCGTCAAGAGATTTTCATGATATTCATACATTATGATTGGACTGTGGAGAGGAAGCCGCCTTTCGATTTTCAGGTTCATCTGATATGTTGTTACAGAGTTATGGGACTTAGATATTTTAAAATACAGTGAAAATATACTAAAATAGTTAAAAATTATTTCAAAAATCTATTTCTGGTCGAAATGTTTTGAAATGTTGTATACTTAAGGTAGAAAGGATTCTCTTTGACATATGTAACGGGTTTTTAATTTTTTGGTCACATAACCGAGATATTATGTGTAATGGGAGAGGGGGGTTATATGCACATACATGTTAAGCTAAGGGGCAAAATATAGGCGCATGGAACGCAATAACTTGAATTTGCGTCAACAGATTTACAGGATATTTCTACATTGTGATCAGACTTTGAAGAAGAAGCTGCCTTTCGATTTTCAGGTTCATCCGATTTGTCGTTACAGAGTTATGGGACTTAGATATTTTAAATACAATGAAAATATACTAAAATAGTTCAAAATTCTTAAAAAATCTATTTCTGGTAGAAATGTTTTGAAATTTGGTATACTTCAAGTATAAAGGATGTTCTTTCACATATATAACGAGTTCTTAAATTTTTTGTCACATTATCCAGAAATATGTGTAATGGGGGGGGGGGGGGGTTATATGCACATACATGTTAAGCTAAGGGCAAAATATAGGTGCATGGAACACAATAACTTGAATATGCGTCAACAGATTTTCATGATATTTGTTCATTGTGATCAGACTTTGAAGAGGAAGCCGCCTTTCGATTTTCAGGTTCATCCAATTTGTCCTTATGGAGTTATGGGACTTAGATATTTTGGTGGTGTGAAAAAAATCCCAAAGGGCGTATCTTGCTGCGTGAGTGTAAGCTTTATTTCTGTTATAACTATATACGACTATCAGTGCAAATGTACGAAAATCTAATGCGCATTCATGTGAACAAGGCATTATAAAAAAAAAACATCCTGATTGTCCATGCCGTTACATTTTATGTTATAAAGTTTCCCGTAGTGTAATTAAGTTTCATAAAGTTTTGTGTAGTATAGTTAAGTTTCATAAAGTTTCGTATAATATAGTAGAGTTTCGTGCAGTATAGTAGAGTTTCGTGTAGTATAGTGTAGTAAAGTTTTGTGTAGTAAAGTTTTGTGTAGTATAGTGTAGTAAAGTTTTGTGTAGTAAAGTTTTGTGTAGTATAGTAAAGTTTTGTGTAGTATAGTAAAGTTTTGTGTAGTATAGTAAAGTTTCATGTAGTATAGTAAAGTTTCGTGTAGTATAGTAAAGTTTCGTGTAGTATAGTAAAGTTTTGTGTAGTATAGTAAAGTTTTGTGTAGTATAGTAAAGTTTCGTGTAGTATAGTAAAGTTTTGTGTAGTATAGTGTAGTATAGTAAAGTTTTGTGTAGTATAGTAAAGTTTTGTATAGTATAGTATAGTAAAGTTTTGTGTAGTAAAGTATACTATAGTATACTATAGTATACTATAGTACTTTTTCGTTAGGGAAAACTCTTAATATACCCACTCCAATTTTTCGTTCATTTTATTTGTCAATAAACATATGTTTCCTTTGATGAAAATCGCTGGTCTCCTATTGGTGCCTTTTGTGATACTTAAGATTGAAAATGGTCAAAAACACACTCAATTGGCCCTTATTTTCACCTCTATTTTTCGCTTCATTTTGACTTATTTTGGCTTAATACAATAAGCTTCCTGTAATAAATATCACATAACAAAGTGTACTAAGTAAGAATGGAAGTAAGGAAGAATAGATTATATGAAGATGAACAAGCTGTTATAGTGGTATCCATGGCAACGAAGTCTCCGGAGCTAAGATACTTCATAGTCCCAAAAATGCTATAAATAGAATGACCTCGTTACCATGACAGCCAGAGGTCACATTGGCCGAAAAGTGTTATTTTCATGGTCACTACTTAATATATACCTATTATGCCGAAAATCATCAAAATCCCTGACATGCCGTGCCGATCGATTTTGGTCCTTACAGAGAATGGCTATTAAGAACCATATGATACACATAAATTATGGACGATGGAATTTGTACTCATAGTCAATCTAATTTTGGAATAGTAAGGGCTCTGTAAGCAGGCGTTTTCCTTAGAAGTTCTATATCACAATAACACTGACTCGCCACATCGTTTTTGCACCGGCCGACAACTACAACTACTGTAGAAGTCAAAGACATGGTACATCGACAGGACTTTAAAAGAGGTTGCCAAGCCATTCGACCAATATCTCATCTTCCATTCATTCGTTAAGAGCGACGGCAACATGAAACAACTGCCCCAACTATTCGTCCTGATGTCATCTAAGCTAAAAAGGACTACAAGAAAGTATTCAAGGACGTAAAGTATTTCCTACCCAACCAACCCAAGGTGGAGGAATTCGTGATGGACTTCGAGGCTGGGATATGGTGTGCTGTTCGGAAAGTCGGTCGTCCCCGACCAATCTATCGAGGACTGCCTCTTCCACTGGGACCAGGCACTGTGGAGGAAGATCCAAGAAGTAAGACCCCCAAACCGCCTACAACAACAGAGATGACTTATACAACCTACCCAAGAAAGTCTTGGCCCTACCATTACTGCCAGCCGCTACCTTCACCAAATTACACGCAAAGCCCAGATGGACAACCTCCAGCGTGTAATGAACTACGTGGACTCAACATGGAGTTCGAGATTGTCTATACAGAGGGTCCGAGTTGTCTGATATAAGGGTCCGAGATATCTAGGAAGTGTCGAGTTTCCTGGGGTCCGAGATGTCGCAGGTCCGAGTTGTCCGTGTACCCTGCCCCTGCTTGTACTGATCTATACATATCATGGTATTCAAATTCGCTCAGACAAAACTTCGCATTACGAAGCTGACATACAACTTGAAAGGTTCTACTTATGGTGACTGAGTAAAATGAATTATTGTAGAAAGCTTGAAATACATGAGCTAAAGAAAATGCCAGACTACAACCTCAACAGAACACATTATTAATAGAGCATCAAGGGACCCTTAGCAAGCTAGAGTTTGGACCAGGTGCCCGATAGGAGTAAGCATCTCCTGCTGTCACAACCAACGTCGATGAAATTAAAATGATCTCTGCAAGACATGTACTGTCTGAGACTATTATTCTGTTATAGGTCAGAATACCCCAAAACGCCAGCAAAAATCAGACAAAGACTGAATATAAATTAAGAAGTTTAATTATATACAAAATATATATATGGAAAATGATTACAACTTACAATACAATGTCCGGATCAAAGTGTCCGTTACGGTCCACAAAGTCTATCGAATATATGGTTTCCCGTAATCACATACGTTCTCGAAAGCTCGGTGTCCAAACGTTGTTAAATGGATTAAAGTCTCAACAAATAAAGTATCCCAGTATATCGAATGGATGAATGAATCGTGTCTACGAATGTGTACGAATGCCCCATCAACACAGTTCCTCGGAGGTATTTATACTTAATCCCAATGAATTAACCATTAAGCTTCTAGAACAATGACTCATTACAAATGATTAACAATAGAGTAAATTCTAGAAATCACAGTCATGTGATGATAATGATGTAACAAAGAACATACTGGAATATTCTCTAATGAAATAAACATGATATAGTAAAATCTAGAAAGACCTACTATGAAATCACTAAATAACATGACCAAGCACATGTGTACCTACACATAAAGTAAAACTAAAATAATACATGATCCACAACACCTCCCCCCTTAAAAAAAAGTTTGAATGTCAATGAGAACTTAGGTGGTAAATTCTGCAAGAATCACTCATGAAACTCTCGATAGTGCATCTGAAATTACATTGTCTTTGCCCTTGATATGGTTAATAATGATATTGTACTCTTGCAACAATAAAATCCACCTTGTAAGTCTTTGATTCTTGTTTGACATTTTGTGCAAAAATGTGAGAGGGTTGTGGTCAGTATATACAAGAATGGAATGTAAAGTAACATTCATTTTGTCAATTTCTTTGAAAAATAACAAACAACTCTATCTACACCATCATCATATTCTCGAAAAAAGTAGCCCTACGTCACTGGCATCAAAAGTAAGCTGAAGTTGCTTATCAAAATTTGAAGCTGACAGGGCAGGGCTGTTCATAAGAACACATTTGATTTTCTTAAAAGATTCGTCACAGTCATTGGTCCATGCAAAATTCCCTCTCTTTTGTATTAGATTGGTAATTGGACCAACAACTGACGAGAAATTTGGACAAAATTTTCTGTAAAATTCCGCCATTCCCAATAATCTCATTATCTCTTTCTTATTGGTAGGAATCGGGAACTTTGAAATAGATTCCACCTTGGCCATGATATGAGTAACAAAACCTTGACCTACCTTGTGACCCAAATATTCTACAGTCGCATGAAATCACTTTTCGCAAGGTTCACTGTGAGGTTTGCTTTCGCTAGTATGTCGAAGAAAGTATGCGTGATTCGGAGATGGTCATCCCAGGTGTCGCTGTAGATGATGACGTCATCGATGTACGCCTCGCATCCTTCGAGATGATTTAGGAGCAAATGAATCATCCCCTTGAATGTGGCTGGTGCGTTTTTCATACCAAAGGACATTACTTTATGTTGGTATAGCCCATCTGGAGTCGCACATGCCGATATTTCTCTGGCTCTCTCGGTAAGTGGGACCTGCTAATAGCCTTTAAGCAAGTCAAATTTACTGACAAATTTTGCACTGCCAATTCTATCGATACAGTCATCGATTCGTGGGATCGGATAAGAGTCCGTTTTGGTGACTGAATTGGCTTTTCTAAAGTCCGTACACAATCGGTAAGTTCCGTCTGGTTTCGGAACAAGAATACATGGGGAACTCCAGTCACTATTGCTGGCTTCAATAGTGTCATTTTCAAGCATGTATTGAATTTCTTCCCGCATGTATTGAAGTTTTATTGGATTTAACCGATAGGGATGCTGTTTGATAGGCGACGCATCACCTATAATGACGACATGATGAGATGCATTCGTCTTTTTTGGAACATTCGGAAAGATGGTCGTATATTCCAGCATTAATCGGTGCACTTCCTCTTTTTGATGCACGGTCAGATGTCCGAGTTTCACTTCCGGATTTGTTAGAATTTCAGAATTCTTCAAACGGACACTTTGAGCGAAGTCTTTTTCGACAGTCTCTTCGTTACATTCAGGTTCAACACAATTTTTTTAATGTATTCACATTGGCCAAAGAGGAAACTGGTTTTACAACATTTCGGTCACTTCTATCAAAATACTCTTTTAACATATTAACATGACACACTCGTTTTTCTTCTCGCGACCTGGTGTCTCAACCACATAGTTAACATCACTAATTTTACTCTCAATCTCATAAGGACCGACATATCTAGCTTGCAAAGGATGACCAGGGATGGGCAAAAATACAAGAACTTTATCGCCTGGTTTAAAAACTCTGTTTCTAGCATCTTTGTCATACCATGTTTTCATTTGTGATGTTTTGAGATTCTCTTGAGCCAATTTGCAAGCATTATATAATTTCACTTTGAAATTAGACACGTAGTCTAAGAGATTAAAATCGCTAGTCTCAGTCAACCGTTTTCCCTTCAACAACTTCAATGCCCCCCACCCGACCGTATGCCCAAAACCTAGCTCAAAGGGACTGAACCCAAGGGACTCATGAATCGCTACTCGTGCCACAAACAACACGAGGTGAACCCCTTCATCCCAGTCTTTTCCATACCGGTGACCATATATTTTCATCATAGTTTTAAGGGTTTGATGAAAGCGTTCAAGTGCCCCCTGGGACTCAGGATGGTACGCAGAAGATTTATACTGCCTGATACCTAGCTCATGCATAACCTGCTGAAACAACCCTGACATAAAATTCGAAGCCTGATCTGACTGAATAGCCTTGGGAGCACCTACAAAACTGAAAAACTTTCTAAGGGCCTTTACTATGGTCTTTGCCTTAATATTCCTAAGAGGTATGGCCTCAGGAAACCTAGTCGAAGTACACATAATTGTCAGTAAGTACTGATTCCCTGACCTAGTCCTAGGCAAAGGACCTACACAATCAATTAACACCCTACTAAAAGGTTCCTCAAAGGCTGGGATGGGTTGGAGGGGAGCAGGTGGTATAACTTGAATGGGTTTACCTACCATCTGACAATTATGACAAGACTTACAAAACTTAGACACATCTTTTCTCAACTTAGGCCAGTAAAAGTGACTTAAAAAATGCGTTTTAAAATTAAAATTGAAAAATGCGTTTAAAAAAGGAAAATTTTTTTTAGTAATTTTTGCCAGCAGAAATCAATCATGGTATTTTCGGTCACTGAATTTTTGAAATCGCCGACTGTAGATGAGTTCGAATTATTGAAAAAAAGATGATTTGATTGGTTTAGGTCTTCACTTGAAGTTAGATGTAAAATCTTCCAAGAGAAAACAAGAAATTAAAAATATTGTGGCTAAAGAGCTTTTGGCTGAGGAAATCTTTTCGTCATACGATTTTCCTGTTGAACCAGTTTCAAGCGAAACCAAAATGTCAAAATTTGACTTTGAATTAGAGAAAATGAAAAAAACAATTACAATTTGAAATTAGAAAAAGAAGAAAAAGAAAGACAGTTAGAAAAAGAAGAAAAAGAGAGACAATTTGAAAGAGAGAAACAGGAACGTATGCACGAGAGAGAACTCCAGTTTGAGCTTGAAAAGTTAAAAAGTTAGAGAAAAGCGTTAAGAAAAATCATGTTCCTTCGCCTGTCAAGTCTGAATTCGACGCCGCCAAGAACATCAGATTAGTACCAAAATTTCAAGAAAAGTCCGTGGATAAATATTTTCTACATTTTGAGAAAATTGCGGCCAATCTGAAGTGGCCACGCGATTTTTGGCCAACTTTGTTACAAAGCGTACTTATTGGCAAAGCGGCTGTAGTGTACTCGGCGCTCAGTATTGCTGAGAGTTCAGACTATGACAAGATCAAGGACACAATTTGAGAGCATATCAGTTAGTACCTGAGGCGTACAGACAAAAGTTTAGAAAGTAGAAAAAGTTTGAAAATAAAACATATGTTGAATTTGCTCGAGAAAAAGAAGATTTATTTGATCAGTGGTTTCGATCTAAGAAAATTTCAAATTCATTTGACAATTTGCGTTAACACATTCTGATAGAAGAGTTCAAAGAGTGTGTATATCAAGATTTAAGGACTCATTTGGAAGACAAAAATATTAAAACTCTTGAAGAAGCCGATGTTTTGTCTGATACGTATGCTCTCACTCATAAGAAAAAAATTGTGTCAAAATTTCAATCTAGCGATAGCGCAAAAACTTCAGAGTCTCAGTCGTCCATTAGTTCCCAGTCGTCATCTCAAGGTGGTTCTACGTCCGGTCCTAGGTCCGAGCGTTCTGAGGCATCCCCAGGGGGAGGGTCGCTTCCTACATGCAATTATTGCAACAAAAAAGATCATGCTATTGGTGAGTGTTTGAAGCTTAAGAAGAAAAAAGAACTTAAGCCACAAGCCTGTGCGTCTGTTAGAAATGATAGGAAAGCCTTAGATTTGATTTGTTCTGACACTCCTGAGATTCAGGGTTCTAAGTCCAGTACTGACGATTTTGTGGAGGATCATTATAAGCCCTTTTTGTCACAGGGATTTGTTTCACTCAGTGATTCTAGCGAAGCGTTGCCTGTTCAGATTTTGAGAGATACTGGTGCTGCCAAGACTTTATTGTTAGAGGGTTCATTGCCTTTGTCAGAGCACACTTTTACTGGTAGGTCAGTTTTATTACAGGGTGTGGAGCTAGGCGTCATTGATGTTCCCCTTCATAAAATTCATTTGAAGTCCGACTAAATTACTGGACCTGTTATCGTAGGTGTTCGACCCACTCTTCCCGTTCAAGGCGTTTCCTTGTTGCTTGGCAATGATTTAGCTGGCGGCAAAGTTGTAGCCGATCCGATTGTTTGTGAGAATTTTCCATTTTCAAAAAACGAACTTTACGTAAAGTACAAATATGCAGAGATTAGCAATCACGGACGATCGAGCCCCCAATTCTGTTATGGGTCAGAATACCCCAATACGCCAGCAAAACTCAGGCAAAGACTGAATATAAATTATTAAGTTTAATTATGTACAAAATATATATATCGAAAATGATTACAACTTACAGTACAATGTCCGGATCAAAGTGTCCGTTACGGTCCACAAAGTCTATCAAATATATGGTTTCCCGTAATTACATACGTTCTCGAAAGCTCGGTGTCCAAACGTTGTTAAATGGACTAAAGTCTCAACAAATAAAGTATCCCAGTATATCGAATGGATGAATGAATCGTGTCTACGAATGTGTACGAATGCCCCATCAACACAGTTCCTCGGAGGTATTTATACTTAATACCAATGAATTAAGCAGAAGCTTCTAGAACAATGACTCATTACAAATGATTAACAATAGAGTAAATTCTAAAAATCACAGTAATGTGATGATAATGATGTAACAAAGAACATACTGGAATATTCTCTAATGAAATAAACATGACATAGTAAAATCTAGAAAGAGCTACTATGAAATCACAAAATAACATGACCAAGCACATGTGTACCTACACATAAAGTAATACTAAAATAATACATGACCCACAACTCTATATAGAACACGTCATGGCGTCCATGTCAGGGACTCTGAGGATTTAACGGATGTGGTCAAAGGTTGTAGTCGGACTTTTCATATGTTAACTGTAATATGTTTGTTTCTGCCAGCAGCATTCAGTGTACGCAATCAACTTCTTCTCCTTAAAATGGTCATACTCCATTCCTTATTAGTAAAAATTTGTCAATATTGAAATATATATTCTATAGTACCAATTTTACTGTACTAGACACGTGTTTCGGTTATTAAATCCTCGTCAGTACTACTTCATGTCAAACAATATCAATAAGGCAAAGTGAATTTTCCTGGCGCCATCTACAATATAGACTTTTAATTTCCTTTGCCAAAATGAGAGGCTCCAAATTTTGTGTTTTGACGTTCTAGTGATATTATCGTGTGTTTTTTTTTTTGCGGTTTGTAGTTTCTTTTTATGCCATTTGTGTATCACTTTCTTGTGGGTTTAATTTGTTTTGCTGGGTGAGTGAAGGGTGGTCATGATGGAGATCATCCCCCCTTTCCTTTAGAGTAGATAAGCAAAAACCGGAACGCATAAGTTCGCCCTTATTGTAACGCGTATAACTTTACTTTAATGAGAAAAGATGCTGAATCAGTGAATGATAATATACTACTATGCTTTCAAAAACTTTCGTCCTCTCGCAGAGTCGCTGCAGAGATGCTGGATATTGCCATTTACATTTTTTTCCGCATGCAAGTTGACGCATAAGCTATACTCAATTTTTGTTTACAAGTTAAATTTATTGACATAAGTTTTCGTGAAGCAGATTACGAAATAGCATCAACAACTCGGCTAAACCACGGAATCTTTTAGGAAAGCCGATATTTCTGTTTGAGTATTTTGTTTACTGTGCTTCTATGACGTCATTGATGTCATAGCGCCAAATCGCTAATGTCACTTTGACGTCGTGAGATTTTCCTTTAATGGACGAATTTTGCTTGACGTAAACGTTTTTGAAAAGGTCAATAATCCGGCCGAAGTATTCCCATGGGCGATTTTGTGTTCTGCAATCCTGATGGTGTCACGCTATTGAATAATTTTGAAGTGCGATATTGAGTGTTTTTCTTTATTGAAATGTTGTAAAATAGGCTTTGGACGATTGTGTCTGATATCTGCAGAGGCCTGGGTGGGGGACCACCTACCCTCCCACATAAGACCCTTCGCCGAATCGAATCTCAGATTCGGCGAAGGGTCTTATGTGAGAGGGTAGGTGGTCCCCCACCCAGGCCTCTGCAGGGGGTTTTTCTCCGGGTACTCCGGTTTCCTCCTGCTCCTTGGACTCCCTCACGCCAACATCTGAGCCAACGTGAGACATTAATATAAGTTCTGTAACTTTTTTGTTAAAAGTTGTAAAATAAATAAAGTTTAATTTTTTTTTTATCTGCGAGATGTTCTTTTTTTCTTTTTTTTTTTTTTGGTCGATATGCAATGAGTTATTTAATTTTGCATTTAACCTTTTTCTTATAAAATTAAAATTGCTTGAAATAAAAAAAAAAATGCCGACTTCTAGCTGAGCACTGTCTACTGAGTCCTTTAAACTATCTCGTTAATATAAGTTTTCAAAATCAGACACCTTTTGTTTTTGCTTATAGTATTCCGTGACTGGAACCCCCCCCCCACACACACACATCTAATCTAATATTTACCTGTCTATGTCAAAACAGGGACGTATAAAGAGCCATATCTTTATTATTTTAAGCCCCCCCCCCCCCCCTATTATGTTCATTTGCTGGTCAAGACCAATTTTACAAATGCTTCCGTATTTGTACTCGCCTTTTTGTTTGGGGCAATTATCAAACAGACAGTTTTGAAAGATAAGAAGATAAACAGTCATAGTCTATAATGCAAGAGAATAATAAAGCCTGTGTTTGTGAAACAAGAATGCCCCCGGTGGCATCTTTGTCAGTGTAAACACTCTTTTCTGTTAAGTACATGTATGTGAAATGTCAAGGTCAGGGTCAATTGGTTACAAATTTTCGACGGAAAAATCTTGTGACAAGGAATACACATGTGAAATATCAAAGCCCTATCACTTACCATTCACAAATTATTCCCAATGTTAAACGTCTTTAAATTCAATAGCATCATTTAAAACCTGATAAATTTACAGCATGGACCAGACATGCACGTTTCGGGTACTAAACCCTCGTCAGTGATCCTCAGTCTAAAAATGTAATATGGCCAAAAAAGTATGACAATTATGATGTCCAAAAATGTACCAAAAGACGTAGCAGAATGGGTGGGATATGATGCCACAGGACCCACGTTTTAGAAATTTCAAGAAATTTTGCAACAGAAAATTTCAAATGCGTTGAATAGACAGACGATCAACCGAAGTTGATCGAACTTGGCTACAGTTTTTGTAAAGTAGGTTAAAGGTCAAGGTCCAGGTCACGAGGTCATAAATTTTGGTATCAATGGAAAGGTCTTGATACAAGGAACACACATGTGAAATATGAAAGCCCTATCACTCTCTATTCAAAAGTTATGCCTAAAGTTAAAGTTTTTGAAAAGTATGTCAAAGGTCAAGGTCACGATGTCAAAAATGTTTGTATCATTGGAAAGGTCTTTTCACAAGGAATACACATGTGAAATATCAAAGCCCTATCACTTGCCATTCAAAAGTTATGCCCAATGTTAAAGTTTTTATAAAGAAGGTCAAGGTCACGTAAAAAAATTTGTTATCAATTGAAAAGTCTTGTCACAAGAAATACACATGTGAAATATGAAAGCTCTATCACCTCCCATTCTAAAGTTATGTCCAATGTTAAAGTTTTTCAGACAAAAAAGACAGACAGACAGACAGACAGACGGACATGTAAAAACTATATGCCTCCGAATCTTTGATTCCGGGGGCATAAAAAAGAAAGAACTTTTTTTTATTTTATATAGTCATATTTATTTCCTCTCCGCTCGCACAAAAAGGCTTTGCCTAGATTCATATTGATTTATTTTGTCATACACCCCCGTATATTTCGACGTTGAAGTCCAAAAATACTGTTCATTCGTTTGTCAATTCTTGCCGATAGTTTCTTGCTTATATATGCCAAAGCATGATTATCAATAGTAAGAATATCATCAAGATGTTTCGAGGTATTCTTAAAATGGTTCAAACGGTTCAAATACTTTTTGGCATATTAAATTGTTTTGATTCGAGGATCACTGACGAGGGTTAAGTATCCGAAACGTACATGTCTGGTCCATGCAGCCAATTTATTTGTTCTTAAATTATGCTTTTCAATATGAAGACGTTTAACATTATGATAGTAAATACTCATCATTGCTACTTTATAATGCCGTCAGACATATTAAACTGATTTTATTACTCCCTCTTGTTTTTACTTTTTGACTCTAAAATTGTGCATTTCATTTGCAATAAAATGCGCGACTTCAAAATACATCAAGGGGCGCAAGGTTAGACATTGAAATACGTACATTTCAACCATGAATTATATTAATAAATGTTTTGACAATCTTCCATCCGATCCGTAATTATAAGAACAACATAATATGATGTGAAAATAACATACCTTGGTCCGAACAAATCATATTGCAATGTTTTGCAATCTGTATTCTGCCCGATGAATGATCCATATATATATTGAAATCTAATCCCCCATTAAATGTTATCTGCTTTATGCAACCCATGAACACAGGAAAGAAGGCATCTGCTATAAAGCCTATCTTTACTTTGAAACCTGGAAAGTCACTAAGAAAAGGATTAAACTCCTGTCGTACACATTTTGAGGTATCTATTTTACAACATTCTGTGTAAACATAAATGATACCCGCTTCACCACTCAATGAGGCACTTAGCCTGATTGAATACCATTCGAAGTCGCTAACAGTTAGTTGTAATTGAACTGATTCCACACTGCCAACGGTCAAGAATAGTTTCCGATTGTAGACTATTACAAGTATTGATGGGTCATACCAAGATGAGATTCGTAATAATTCAGAAAATGACATACAGGTTCGAAAATGAAATGAGATGTTGAAGTTGTACTCGTAAAAATAACCATCATCATCGGTCATATTCCGTATTTCCATCCCACGATCATTTCTTTCCCTGGGAGTCGAAGATGAAAACTTGTACACAGTTTCTCCGTTTTCTTCTCCAACTGAAAGTAAATCAAGTTTTTTTAATCAGTTTAAGCATGCGAGTTTAAGGCATCACAAAATATATCTAAATATGTGAATTTTTAAGATTCGGCAATAATTCATTATACCCTCCTCGGGTGAAAACATGCATCAGCTATCTACAGTCGGCAGAGCACGGACTGTGTATCCATGCCTTTTGTTTTTATATCCATTTGCATATCAATTTGTGTGTGTGTTTCTTCGGCCCCTGCGTCTTGTGTATGTTGATATGGTCATCTTACAGTGAGGATGTTATTTTACACCACAATTGTTGGTTCCTCGAGACTTCTGGGTAATCGGAAAAGGGGGAGGACTGTGCGCACGTAATCCGGATAACTACACCGTCTGCTACTGGCGCACTGGATGCACGTCCTAAGTCGGCACCGATTGTCCATTTGTCTCGTTGGCTTATGAGTAGTCATTTGTGTTTGATGTTTCTATGTTATTTGGTGTACCTTGTACATTTTACGTCCCTTTCTGTGTGTGTCTGCTCTGTGTTTTGCATTTGGCGCTTTTGGGGTTTTGCTGGTGGTGTTGCAACTTGGTGTTGTTTGAGATCTCCTCCTTTCTTTCACAGCATATCAAATGTCAGTGATACTCACTGCCAAGACGGGCGGAGGTCAAATAATGAAATATGAAAACTTTAATTCTGAACATGACCCCCAGAATATAACAAATACTGGTTTAATAACAGGGTTATGCGTTTTGGGTATGTCGCTTGTTTTATAAAATGTTTACTCATTTTAACCATTGTAGAAAAGTATTTAAACTAATTCTATGATAAACAATCAACCAATTGCAACAGTGATTCAAACGAAGTGAAGGAATCGAATGGTGTATCAATATTTTGATGACAAATGATAAGTGCAACACATGTACATTTCATTAAACGTTGTCTCATGATCGAGATAACATATGATTTAACACCAAAAATTGAGTATGCGAGGAACTTAGAATATACGAAGAGCTTAATGTGACCTAAAAAGAATAGGAACGAATCATGACCCTGCACACATCCAGCGGAATAATTTCATACGAAAGTGACAAATAAATGACATCAGTCAAAACTACAAACCACAAAAAGACGGTATATTCACTAGAACATCAAACAAAGCAATCGAAACAGACGTACAGAGACATCAAACATTAATGACAACACATAAATGTAAGGAGACAAATGTGCTGCCGGCGCCGACTTTGGACGGCCATCTGCTATAAGCAAATGGTGTTATTATCCAGATTACGTGCGCGCAACCCTCCCATGCATCCGGATACACAGATGTCTCCATAGACGCACAATTGTTGTATAAACATTAAACTTCTCACTATTACTCATTTGCGAGTGTTCGATTTTTCACGTTTAATAAGTTATTTTAAAACCATATATTTATGTAATCATATCTAAACAGGAGATCAAACTTTTATACATAAATAAATGAAATATGAAATGACCTCGAGTAATTAAATTGTATTTTTTATATGTCGTAATAATTTTAAGAAGCAAACGTATACACGTGGTTTACTAGCAGCAAATTTCATTCATTGAAATAGCGCGCTCACTCTGAACTGAATATAGGACATATTCCGAAATTTGCCGAAAGAAAAAAATGTCTATAAAATAATATATTAAATAACAATGAACACTCTATATCCACAAATTTTCGGCCACTCGGCCTCTATCTAGGAAAAGCACGAATACAATAGAATTCTACGTAATATCCAAAACTGCTGGTAAACAAAGCCCAGCGTAAAATGAACAAGATATGACGTCACACATAACAATCAACAATGCGTAAAGCGCCAAAACGACGTTACATAAAACCGCTAAAACTGCGTACCGTTATCGAACGTAAATAAGTTAGAAAAGAGTTCATTTAAGTTGTACCGTTAATAAAATAATAAGATTAATGATTAACAAATAGAAATTCAGAAGGTTAGAGACTGGCACGTCCCCCACCGCCGTCCTTTCTAACATCTACAAAACTAGTAAGTCATATCAAATTAAGTGACAAGATACATGTATGAACTATGAATATGAAAACTAGACTAGATCCAAATATATAGAAAAACGATAATAGTACAAATAGATAAACAACTAAATAAACGAAACAGTAAACAAATAAATGAAATAAATAAATTAAAAAAAAAATTCCTATTTTATATATAAATATTTATAAAGGGAAAGGGGATAAAATATAGATAAATAAATAATTTATTAATTAAATAAATAGATAAACAAAAGAAATAGATAGACAAATAAATAGATAGATAAACAAATTAGATAGATAAATAAACAAATTAAACAGATAAATGAATAGATAAATAAATAAATAAATAAATAAATAAAGGGGGGAGTTGTTGCCGAACCAATACCGAATTAGTCCGAATCATCCAGACGCCCCACTCCGCTTGAGTAAGCGAAGCAAAGCGTCCGGAAGATTCAGACTAATACCGAATAAAAGACGTGAAGACAAAATGAACCCTTTAGAAAGTCAAGACAACCATAGATATAAAATGACACTTACACATTCTCACTTACGCTAGCACGCAATCAGAAAAAAAAAGAAAGAAAAAAAGAAAATTAATATTAATAAAATGCACAGAAGTTTCTATCCACTGAAATTATATATAAATATAAATTAACAAGGGAACGCCACCCACTGACTTTAAATATGAATATATTAAGGGTAATTTTACATAAAGATTGTGAGATGTGTATTAACATATGTTACGGGTTTTTTTTTTTTTATAAAATAATAATTTCAGAGTCAATATATGCAAGTAATATATAGATGTTCAAATGGTAACTTATTTCAAATCATTTTACGGTAAGATTTCTTTATCGACAGTTTAATCCTTGCGAGACCATAATTATGTAACTAGGCCCTCGAAGGTTCTATGAAATGGACGTTCTGGTTGGTTAATACAATCTGATGAATACTCTTGTCAAAAGTTAATTGAACACGATCCTTAACGGATGTACTCCAGACCCTGACGACGAAGGAGAAGGGTGGCTTGGTTTAATGTGGTTGAGTAATACCGAATAAAATGAAATTTGATAAGACATTTTGCATTATTTTTCTACATAATCCCCTTCAGTATCTATACACTTTTGCCTTGTGTTTAAGGGTGTCAAGAACTCCTTATCTCGACTGATCAGAAAACCATCCACTCCAAGTATGACGTCATCATCGGACTGAAAGTGGTTGGCAGAAATAGCTTCAATCTTTCATTTTTGGGGATAGACGGAAGTCTGATTGAGCACGATCAGATGCTCAATCAAATTAAAAACAGAATTATGGATGGTAGCTATGGCAGTGACTTGTGAAGAGGACCATTGTCCTGATGGAACAACACACCTTTTAACTAATGATCTTTCCGCGGCGCTCCAGTTTAATATTTTTCTGTAACTGTGTCAGAAGTAAAGCAAAGTATGTGCCATTGATTATTTGTCCTTTTTATACGACCGTCATTTCACGAGACGTATTATGGTATGGCGATGTCCGTCCGTCTGTCTGTCCGTTTGTCCTTTTAATTATGGAACGCTAAAACTTGAATATGCGTCAAGTGATTTTCATGATATTCATACACTATAATTGGACTGTGGAGAGGAAGCAGCGTTTTGATTTTCAGGTCCATCCGATTTGTCGTTACAGAGTTATGGGACTTAGATTTTTTTAAGTACTGTGAAAATATACTAAAATAGTTAAAAATCATTAAAAAACTATTTTTATGTAAAATGTTTTGAAAATTTGTAAACATCAAGAAGAAAGGATGTTCTTTTGCATATGTTACGGGGTTTTAATTTTTTTGTCGTATAATTGAGTAATTATGTGTAATATATAGGAAGGGGGTTAAGCTAAGGACATTATTAAAGTATAAGGTGCATGGAACGCAACTTGAATATGCGTCAACGGATTTTCATGATATTTACGTATATTGATAAAACTGTGGAGAGGAAGCTGCCTTTTATTTTCAGGTTCATCCAATATGTCTTTACGGAAATATGAGACTTAGATTTTTTTAAATCCGTGAATAGAAATATACTTAAATAGTTAATAATTCTTTAAAATTTGTATACTTTAAGAATGAAGAATGTTCTTATAGACATGTAAGGGGTTTTGTTTTTGTTTTTGTTTTTTTTTTTTTTTAATTCAATTTATTTCATTTTATTATTGTGATCAGACTTCGGAGATGAAGCCGTCTTTCGATTTTCAGATTCATCCGATTTGTCGATACAGTGTTAGGTTTTTTATATACTGTGAAGATATACTAAGATAACTAAAATTATTTAAAAATCTATTTTTGGGTGAAATGTTTTAATTTTTCTTATTCTTCAAGAAGAAACGATGTTCTTTTACATATATCACGAGTTTTTAATTTTTTCTCGCGTAATTGAGAAATTATATGTGTAATGGGAGGGGATGTTACATGACAAATATTGATAATGACCATATCCCTGTATATGTAAATACATGTTAAGCTAAGGGCAAAGTATAGGTACATGGACCGCAATGACTTTAATATGCGTCAAAGATTTGCATTATCCTTATACTGTGTGATCTAACTATGTAGAGGAAGCTGCCTTTCGGTTTTCATGCTTACCTTATTTTTCGTCACGGAGTTATAGTACTTAGATATTATGATGTTGTGAAAATAAATCCCAACGGGCTTTAATGGAAATAATCTATCAGAAGAATACATTCTGCATCCCAGATAAACGGGGCTCACAACATAATAATCAGCCCTCGTATTTAAATGGGTTAAAATGATATTGCATGTGTTTAACAGTCTGTGCCCTGCTTGCTGAAGCGAGCACAAGATAATACACAACACTTACCTTTTTGATTTGCAAAGACTGTCTTGATGATAATTGATAATAATACGAATCCAGCTGTAAGGAGATACATGTTATTTTCTTTCAAAATTTAAGCCGCTTTAAGATTGACTGATCTGATAAAAGGAACATGTGATTACAATGTATCAAGCAATTTATATGGAAACATAATGATGAACGGATGTATAGTGACAATTTATTTAATGGACGATGGAAATGTTTCGATTAAACATGAGCCAATAGTGTTGCTGCTTATTATAAGAGGATATAATTCATCGATATCCCGTACTTCGACAGTATCCAATTATATGCTTTATTCAAATTCTATATCCTTTTAAAATATAACAATCAAGGAACCTTGAATTTTAATGTAGAGTACAAAAAAACCGATTCATTGTATCAATATGAAACCGAAGAATACAAAGACGAACGTATTGTAGGTGGGGCTGATAAAAGCGTCTTAATTGGAAAAGATTAATCATATTCCAATATTGCATAAATCATGATACATGTATAATGTAAGTGACAAATACACAGACTTGGTAGATGCCTTTAATATTTGCTTCCTGTAAGGTTGTCTCGTTACACTGTGTGCAGCGGTTGCAGGAGATGAGCCCAATCGGTATCTGTGTTTTTGCATTGGGTGTTTTGGGGTTTTGCTGTGGGTGCTGCAAACTGGTGTTGTTGGAGATCTCATCCTTTGTTTTATTATCCCAATTCGTTATCGAGATACCTGCACTTGTATATAGACTGATTCGCATATGATTACAAGATTCATAAATACATGTTCAAAAAAGTATTTCAGCTAGCTCGCCTACTTTTCTGAAATTTACATTGTAGCAATAATATGGCTCGACGTTCTAAGCTCGCCTTTACCGGCTCTGATAAGTACGAAATTGTTTGTGATTGATAAGAAAATGCAGATTTCTCAATGGAATTTTGTCGGATCCATAAATGCATATATATAATAGTGTGTCAGTCATTAGAGAAGTATGAGAAAATGAGCGACTGACCATGCATATTATCGGATACAGGCCCTATCTTCATTGAAAGAGGGAGGTACTATCAAAGAATAGGCTATAAATCTGTCAAATATTTGGGCGCTCTTCCCCGTAAAACTTTGCACCGCCGCTTTAAGTTCGCATACATCGCTTAAAGTTGACATATCGAAAATATATGGCTCGACGCTGTATGCTCGCCTTTATCAGCTCTGGTTAGTACTAAATTGTAAGCTCTACCAATCTGATATGACTCAAGGCATTGATGGTTTAAATTGACAGGTATCTATCTAGGCCGTTTTCTGACTTTGAAGCGTCTAATTCATTCGTAAATAAATGTTTAAATAAATAATGATAAGTACTTTTGAGTACTGCTACGAGCGTCGGTTTCGGATGAGATCGAGCTCTTAGATACTCCACGCTTAATTCTGTTATAGTTTACCAATCTACAAGCGTTTGAGTTCAAGACACTGCTAGCCGGAGTGGCGTGACTGTCATTTAATCATATGTAATATTGATACTTAGTTTGTTCATTTCAAGATTGCGTGGAATGAATGAAATGATCTCTCTTTGAATTTTTTTGTGATTAAAAGAGAGCTTTCCGTGTATATCTCATTGGGAGAATACATATTACTTTCATCTATCAAATATAAGATGATATATCTGATGTCAATGAAGATATTCAAAAATGCAGGAAACATGGCATACTATTAAGGTGGACCCCTGATGATACGGGCCTTAATTACATCATGTATATGAAAACCGTCGAAACACTGTCACTTTCAAGTCGAGAATTATTACCACGATCGACTGCTAATTGCATTTGCAAATAAATAAGAAACAAATACATTGTCGGGTCCTGATAAATATTGATTTGCGTGGATGTTGGGTGTTGTATAATTCGAATCACTCACAGATACATAGATGATGTGCTGTCCATCAATAATCAAAAATTCGCTGATTACTTCAGCAGAATCTATCTCTCGGAGCTTGAAGTAAAAGAAACTACAGAGACAAATAATTCAGCATCCTATCTGGACATAATTTTGTCCCGATAGACACTAAAGGCCACATGAACACCTCTATGACAAACGTGACGACTTCAATTTCAACATCACAAATTGTCCTTTTCTGAATAGCAACATCCCTTTATTGCTTGCTTATGGCGTGTTCATATCTCAGTTGATACGCTATGCATAAGCAAGTAGCAAATCTATATATTTTGTTATGAGAGCTAGGCGTCTTTCAGATAAGCTTCTCAGTCAGGGATACGTTTGTGACCGACTAACCTCGTCCCTTGGGAAGTTCTACGGTCGATATTGGGAACTCGTCATACAAGATGATGTCCCATTGTCCAGAATTGTGAATTATATTCTGACTTAGACCATTTGAATCATCCAACCACAGACTATACTTGCATCTTCCGAAATGGATGTTTCCGGATGTGATATTTCTGCCGAATTAAAGCGACGGGTGTTGCAGGCAAACAGGAGATACAGACTCTTCCTGGACATCAGGTCTCACTCCCATATTTGGAGTTCGCTTCTTTTCATATGGGGGAGGTTTTCTTTGTTTGCTTTGGTTCTTTATTATCTTAATTGTGTATGCCTTCTGTTTTTTTATTTTCTGAATGATTGATTTTGTACTGTGTATTAGGATATGGTTATTATCCATAGTTGTCATCTTTGTCACTATTTCATTTTACTCGATAATTCTACATGTAGGAGAGATGAAAAGAGAAGCAAGTGATAATAAAGAAATTTAGCTTTCTGAATAATTGAAATATATGTCCTATGCAATATATGAAGATAAGATTCTTGATAATTAATCTTAATGTTATTGCCTGAACAATTCGCTTGTACATTGGAGTTAATTAAACTAGTTTTTGTTCCTTTATATGAATCGAGGAAATGACCATCGATTACGATAGAAATCAAATTCACAAGTATTTTAGTATCCCTGTCAGCCTTTCTGGGACCAATTCCTTATAAAGCTCGCTATCGCCCTTCCTTTTTTTTCTAAAGTCCTAGATCAGCCATTTGTTTCAATATATTATTTAATAGTAAGGATACTACTATAAGCTGTAACACTTCTATCCATTAAAATCACATATCTTAGAGCTTGGGGTTCACTTTCCTAAACCTTGAACTACAAAATCCTAACACTTCCTGGGTACCTTGTCTCACTCCCATATCGGGAGTTCGCTTCTTTTCATGTGGTGGAGGTTTTTGTTTGTTTGCTTTGGTTCCTGTTTTATCCTGATTTTGTATGCCTTCGGTTTCTGATTTTCTTAATTACCGATTTTGTGCTGTATACAGGGATATGGTCATTATCCATATTTGTCCTTGTTTCACAAAGGAAGAAATATGGACAAGGTTACTCGACAAATTGAATAAATAGATGAGAGATAAGATTAAAATAAACTGTTAATATGTAAGGATGAACATAAATGAGGAACTATTTTCAATTAAGTACTTCTTCCAGGATATATGACTGAAGTGGTTATCAAATTTAGGCTTATTTATTTCCTTCATATCCGTTTGTTTTTCATAACAAAGGAGGGATTACCATAGTGTTTAAGGAGAGCTATCAGGTGAAGCACGGTCAGATTTTCATATATACTGACTCCAGCAAAAAACGAAATTTTGGTTGTTTTCCCAATAATTTTCAATTAATATTTGAAATATGTGGATTTTTATGATATGATGTTTTGTATGTCTCGTTATTTCAATATGCACACATTTTTGTGCTGTTCACTCATCATGAACGCCAATATTTGCATTATTATGATTTTAACGATATCTTGGTTTAATCCAGATGAATGAAACAACGTGTTCGATAGAATATTATCTCACAAAATAAAAATTCCTACAATTTTTCAAATTGTATCGCTCCCAAGGTGTCAAAATTAGAGAGGTTGAACAAACCGAACTTGTACATGTACGTGTACCCGTACGTCAAAAAGTTGTTTATGACGTCATTACATTTTGCGTTCCACCTGTGCTACATGTTACACGTTCGGTAAAACGTGTAAAGCGGTAAGTGCACGTTTATGACTACTTGTAGATTTGATAAGCAACTGAATGCAGATAACCTATAAAATCCTATATTCAATTTATTAGGAACTATGTACTTCTGAATATTTGAAGGAATTGCAAATAAAATGTACCACATTGTGAAGAAGAACCCGCATACTTGTCCTAGTAAGATTTTATTCTTGAAGTTAATGTTGATGGTATATATATCCGAGTACTTGGCGTAGAGAAAGAACCAATTCATGTCCCTTATCTTTAGAATCGAGAAGCCAATTTCTTGACAAATACACAGTCGTAAACAAAAGAGAAAATACGTCACAAAAAGGTATATACGATTTACACTTACCAGTACGCGTTGTGATATCTGCTCAACCGCATAAAGTCAACGTATAAAACTGTAAGCGTGTATCATTATCATTTGTATTTTATTTTTCTTTCCTTTCTTAATTTTTTTTTATATGTCAAGTCACATTATACGACAGAGTGGTAGAGTGTGAGACTGAGTGAGGCTGAGGGAATGATGGTGAGAGTTAAGTGGGTAAGGTATATCATTATCAATAATTTCTTATTTGATTTTCTAGGTTGTGTCGTATGAATGTGAAGTATGATATTTGAAAACCTGAATAAAAACATATAATAATAAAACCAGTTAACGTGTAAATACACGTACAAGTTCGGTTTGCTCAACCTCTCTAGTGATCAAAGAAAAGCCATATCAAACAGTTTGAATGTTAGAAACAGGTTAATGTCAATCCCACGTTGCCGCGTAATTCCGAGAAACGCAAATCATTATTCAAATTTTAACTGGCCGTCACAGGATGATTGGATCTATCATCGGCCTGTCAGACCATATGTAAGCATCACAGCCTAATGTTACTTCACATTACTTCATGGTCCATGCTGTAAATGTATCTGCCCTAAAATGATGCTTATGAATTTGAAGACGTTAAACATTTGTACTACTTAGTGAGTGTCACTGCTGGTGGACCAGTAGTCCCCGAGGGCACATGTAGCCAAGTTCGATCAATTTTGGTTTGTCGTTTCTTCAAACGCATTTCAAAATTTCTGTTCACAAATGTTTTCAAATGTCTAAAACCTGGTTCCTGAAGCATGACAAATATGGATAATGACCATATCCCTGTATACAGCACAAAATCGATAATTCAAAAATCAGAAACCGAAGGCATACAAAATCAGGACAAAACAGGAACCAAAGCAAACAAACAAAAACCTCCACGAAGCGGGAAGCGAATTCCCGATATGGGAGTGAGACCAGGTGCCAAGGAAGAGTAAGCATCTCCTGCTTGCATGCAACACCCGTCGCTTCAATTCGGTAGAACTGTCACATCCGGTAACTTCCATTTTGGAAGATATAGAGTACAATCTTTGGTTGGATGGTTCAAATGGTCTGTGACAGAATATCATCCACCATTCTTAAGAGTGGAACATCATAGTGTATGACGAGTTCCACATATCGACCGTAGAACTTCCTCAGTGACGATGTTAGTCGGTCACAAACATATCCTTGACTGAGAAACTTATCTGAAAGACGCCTAGCTCTCAGAATAAAATCCGTATATTTGGTACTTGCTCTGGCATAGCGTATCAACTGAGATATGAAAACGCCATAAGCAGGCGATGAAGGGATGTTGCTACTCAGAAAAGGAAAGTTTGTAATGCTGAAATTGAAGTCGTCACGTTTGTCATAGAGTGAGGTGTTCATGTGACCATCAGTGTCGTAGGACAAAATTATGTCCAAATAGGATGCTGAATTATTTGTCTCTGTGGTATTCTTTGACTTCAAGCTCCGAAGGATAGATACTGCTCAGGTAATCCGCGAATTTTGGATTATTGATGGACAACACATCGTCTATGTATCTGTAAGTGAAGTTAAAGTCAGAAGCTAAGTATCTTTTCCCTTCAGAGACCAAAGATTGAATGAATTCAGCGTCGTACGAGTAAATGTCGGCAAGGAGTGGGGCACAATTGGTCCCCATTGGAATTCCGACAATTTGCTGGAAGACCTTTCCTCCAAACACCACAAAAATGTTGTCGATCAGAAAGTTTAACATCTGGATAATGTCTGTTTCAGTGTACTTATTTTCAGAATCGGACTTTTCTTTTACAAAGTAGGTTTTGTCATAGTAAACAACAATAAATTTGTATTTGCGATTACCGTTCTTACTTGTAAACGCATTGCTTATAATTTTTGCGAGTCTTTCTTTCAATTTAGAATGTGGAATTGTAGTGTAAAGTGTCGAAAAATCAAAGGCTTTGATCGATCATATCCCAGCCATCTTCCTACGTCTTTCCGTATATCTAGGACATAATTTTCACAGAGTTTAGTCATATTACATTCTTTAGATCGATGGTCACTGACGAGGGTTAAATACTTGAAATGTGCATGTCTAGTATATGCTGTAAATTTATCTGCCCTAAAATGATTTTAATGAATATGAAGACGTTAAACATTCATATTCTTGTTTGTTTAAGAACAAGGAAGAAAGTTCTTCCTCACATGTACGCATCTTAAAATTGATGCAAAAAATGTGTGTGTATATATTGGATCTCAAATGCATTTTCATTCCATATGATGTATTATGAAACGAGTTGTGTGTTTTATATCCCCAAGCCGTGGCGAGGGGATATAAAAACGCGCAACGAGTTTCATAATACATCGTATGAAATGAAAATTCATTTGAGATTCTTTTTATCACATGATATTGCCTAAAAATGTGTATTTCTAACGTAAAATCAACGTTTCCGAGAACTATAGAGGCGAACCACGCTTAGGTCTAGAAGTCGTCTTCTACGCCATGAGAAGTAGTGTCCCCATCGTAAAGATATTCTGTGCGTTAGAGAAAAGTATTTCAATTTTGAAGAGTATTTTAATGCAAGAATTTATTCAACAACAACAATTTTTACTCTGGGTCTGAATTTAACAGTTGACCGATATTTGAAAGGTCACATTTGTCAAGGTTTATGTGATTAGGTTCCAAACTTGACCAATCGCATTCAAGCAAAGCGATATGTTACGTGTTATCATATCATATATTTATGAAATGGCTTTATGAAACTGCAAAACGGGTGTATCATGTGATAAATCCTTGTATATTATTGCATGAGTAAATCGCTTCACCAATTCGTTTTCCTGTCACAAATTCCTTACAATTTCTTTTTAAACTTAGCATCGTTATTAACTTTTCTCTCAGTGCACCGATTGACAATTGCCTGTAAACCTTAACGGACTTATCCTAGATAGGAGATATTAATTTCCTTGATCACCATCGAGCATGTACCTTTCGAGGAAGTCCTGAATAAAATGACATATGTTTAAATGGGAATGGTAGATAAGGTATACAAATCTACTATATATATGTAGAATATATAACAGAACGGACTAAAATAAGAAGGACCATCGAGAGAAAGATGATATTCCTGACGTTACTTTGCATAACTCTTGTGATAGGTTTTTCTAATCAAGGTAAGCAATGATTCAAACAAAATAAGAAATAAATCGATCAGTGTCTTCCTTTGTTTCAATCTTACCTTTTTTAAATTTTGTTTACTTTGAATAATGATTAAAAATACAAATGGAAATAATATAATAATAGAACATTAATTTCTAATAGATGGTACTGTGACAAGGTAAATTTCAAGTCAGATTTCTATACATTTTGTTGAACAATGACTTGTTGTTTTATGGTTAATGCTTTGGTGTCCCTTGTCTCTTTTCTGTCACTTAATGTGCTTGACTGCTTCTGAATATTAACATACTTCGGGAAGTCTATCGCCTGTCATTTCTTGTTTCCAGCATCAGACGAATTATCAAAGATTTTGAATTCTGGAAAGGTAGTAGGTCTTTCCACTTTCCACATGCCATAAAAAAGGAACAAAAGAAATGTTATAATAGTACTGTTTCAGTTTTTCAGTGAAGCTTTGTCTCTTTTGGACAGGCTCGTTGTGTGATAAAGATTTAAAAAATATTTTAATTAGAAACGTCTGTTCAATCAATTAACAATAAATCAATATCTAAAAATATTTGTTCTCGAATAAAATTCTTGTTGTAGACGGCTTTTAAAGGTAAATGTGACTAAAACCGGTTCATTCAAAGTCTTAAAAACAATTTCTAATTGCTTAAATGGATCAAAATATCATGCATTCATTACAGTTAGCTTCTTATTACTTTCAAATTTGTAGTATTTAATCAAATTCAGAGCAAAATCCTCCCTGAAACAGCATGTCACTTTGATTTTACCTCTGTGCAGAAATATAAGGCTCATAACAAAGGAAATGCTGTATGATGGGGAAAGACAATGTTGTATACAACTTTCCTTCCTGGTATCAAAATTTCTTGAAATTTCTAAACCTTTGTCCTGTAGCATCATATTCCACCCTTCATGCTACGTCTTTCGGTACATTCTTGGATATAACTTGAATGACATATTCAATTTGAAGACGTTTACCTTTCATACTTTTTGGCCATAATACGTTGATGCTATTGAATTTGGAAGCGTTTAACATCAGACTGAGGATCACTGACGAGGGTTAAGTAACCGAAACGTGCATGTCTGGTCCATGCTGCATTTTGCTTTTCTTAAACGCTGGAAGCATCACTGATGAGAATTTAATTTTCAAAACACGTGCCTGGTGCAGGAAAAAATGGTTTGAAATTTTCTTCATTTTCTTCCGTATCATTTTCTGTAGAATATAAAGAAATCCGTGATATTTTATCTCTTTTTTATCAATAAGAAAAACACAATTCATTAAAAGAATAAAAATCTTTCAGATTTTGAAAGGTTCACTGAAAAAATATCAACAAATTTCTTTTAGAATTAGATATCTTTTTTTTCAAACCATATGATCGGAGATTCGGGGGCATATAGCTATTGGTCTGTATGTCTGTCTGTTTGTCCGCAAAAGCTGTACCTTTGCCATAACTTTTGAATGGTTAGTGATAGGGATTCCATATTGCACATGTGTATTCCTTGTGGCATGTTCTCTCCATGGATGATTTGAACTTGTCAACTTGAAATCAAAAAGTGAACTACTTTTGACATTTCAGCCGTTTTAAAGACAAAGATGCCAACGGGGGTATTCGTGTTTCACAAACATTTTTTATTCATGAAAGTGGACGTGTTCCTCTGTAAATTTGTTTTCAAGTAAATAAAACCATAGTTGTATATAGAGTGTAAGAACTGTTCATATTTCTTTCTGAATTGCAATATTGCACTTTTATCTTTGTTACAAACAATAGAGTCAACAGAGTCGATCCGATTTTTGAAGGAAATTAGGTACATGGATTTGAAAGCTTGAAGCTACTTCATTTAGCCAATGGTTATCTTAATACTATCCTATTATTTATTTGACAGGCTTCAAGTTGAGAAATATGCCTTCTTATCGAGTGAGCTGAAAAAATTATTCAATGACAAAGGTCTAGAAATTGATGGTGTTCTGCATAATACATTAGGAGATCTGTATCATCTGGATCTTAATAATGTTCTAACAACTGACTTCCTACCAATTTTCAGTAAGTTAGCATGTTATACACGTAGATTAGTAAAGTTTTGTTGAAACAATAATTCAAGAAAATTAAAACATTTTACATGTATATATGTACATTGTACTATTCACATTCTGAAAGACTAACAATGCAAAGGGAAAGTATCATTCAGTAGGAATTAAAATAAAGATTTTTAAAACATAAAAAAAAGAAAAAATCAGATTCTACGTACCGATTTTGATTGCCGATATTGTTGTCTTGAAGATATATATTATATTGGTTCCGTTTTATAGAACGACATAATAGAGCGAGTGTTCTGATAAGCCGAGCCCTTGCTGACGACGTTCATAAAACTTTACAAGCAGTAAAGGCAAGACGCAAGAGGGGATGGTGGGGTAACGTTGGTGATGCTTTTGTTACCGCATTGCATAAGACTTCAGAATTTGTCGAAGAGAACGCCCAAGAAATCGCCGAGGGATTGGAAATAGGAATGGTAATATCATACAAAACCATACAGATTTAAATACTCAAAAACAAAATATTTAGGCCAATCTTCAAACCAGACGGTAAAGCAACGGTACAGAACAGCTGAACATGCATGCATGGAAACAATAAACATCAAAGAAGTACCTTACAGTTATTAGGTCTCAAAGTCGAGAAGGCAAGACTTAATCGTGAGAATTCCCATCGGAACGGTTGCGAACCCCGGAATGATCACCATTCCGAATTGAGACCAGGTGCCCGGGGAGAGTCAGTGTCTCCTGATTGCATACAACACCCTTCGCAACAGCTCAATGGAGACCTGTCAAATTCGTTGATTGTCTCGATGTACATTTTCATGTGCAGATCAGGTAAGTATGTCTTGTTTGGTAATGACGACATCCATTAGTTAGTACCCGAAATGTGCATATCTGACCCATGCTGAAACTTTACCTGTTCTTAAATTTATGCTATTGAATTTGAAGACGTTTAACATTAAATCAAAATGTAGAATGTCACTGATCAATCATCTGAGATGCTTTTATTATACCCCTTAGCTACTGAATAACTTCCTCAAAAAAGATTTAAAGGAGTGTACAATTATAATATACATATGTTCATGATGCTTGTATAAATCAATTGATTTAGCTTTTGATTAAGCTTTTGCTTTCTTTTTTCAATTATAAGCAAGTTGCAGAGGCATTGGAAGGAAAGAGGTCAACCTCACGACCAAGAGAAATCGTTGAAAAGGAAACGCACCACCTAAGTGCTGCAAAATTGAAAGTTGACTCACATGTGGCAAATGTAACAACTTTTCTTGGTATCTATGTTTCTCTTATTCTTAATTTTGGTAATAACATTCAACTGAGCGAGAGTTCATTGTATAAGGCAATTATTCAGTCAATGGAACTCGAAAAATTTATTTGACCATAACAAATCTTAAAAAAACGTTTGAAAAAGCAAATAAATTTATCAATTTTCTCAATGTTATTTGTCCAAAACTTACCCCTATTTTGTAGATCTCGGCACGATTATTATGTTATATTGAATTTCCTTCGTGTAACCATATGGCGTCTCCCCCACAATATACTATTTCTTGTTTGGGAATTTGCACTCTGTGGAAAGAGGGATAACTCTAAACTAAATGAGTTAAAGAAGATCCTGACTATAATCTCAACAGCACTTACAATAGAGCACAAAATTAAGCATCGACGGACCTCTAGCAAGCTAGAGGTGGGACCAGGTGCCCGGGAGGAGTAAGCTTCCTCTGTTGGCTAGCCGCACCCGCCGTCGATGTTTAAGCACGAAAATGAAAACAATATATAAAATTCATGCACTGTCTGACGTTTTGTCCATATAGAAAGTGCTATGGCGACAATGTCAGGGAAATATATTCACAACACTTACTGCCAAACCCCTCGCGGGAGACTTTTTAACGAGCTCCACAAGACTAAAGTTTCATTTGTTAGAACACCAAAGTAAAAGTATTTCATTAAGTGAAAAAGGAATGCTTTAAATGCTAGATAATATAAACATATTTGAAACAAGATTTTGAAAAGATTTAAAGAAATTATTTTCTCAATTTTACTTGCAATGTTGATTATTTGATACTTTCAAAGTCCAGAGAATAATCAGAACTTTATTACAAATTTGTTTTATCTAAGGGTTGGAGAAATGATTGTCATTTCACCACGCATGATACCAGCATACTGAATGTATCTAAGTAATGATTCACATAATTTAGGATGCATTTGAAGAGTTTTAGACAATATTATCTTTCAGGAATAAACACGAACTTTCTTAGAAAAATATCAATCATATTGTGCAATTCAGATATATGTCACATTGTGCATTTCCATCCCTTACTTAAACATTTTCTCGTTCTCGCAGATTTTCTTTCTCTTTGACACAGAATTACTTTCTCGCATGCCATGGATTCAATCAAGTTATGTCGAACTAAACTTTGTTCATTTTCAACAGATGTTTTATTTACACATCGAGGAACTGCAAAAAAACACAGCGCAATGTGTGGTTTGTAAGCCTGCTTCGGCTTACAGTGGTCGCCTTAGCAAGTTCTACATAAAAAATAACCAAAGCCAGTGCATTTTTTCGTAGTTGGTATTGTCATTTTCGTAAATGAACATTGGCAGAGAATTCTATTTTGTGGATGGATCGCTGGTAGATAGAGCGACCGCATTGATAAACGCTGTTCTAGATTTCAATACATTAATTGTTATGGTGATTGTACTATTAGGAAAGAACATATATATATATCAATATGATAGTTCTAAACACTTATGATTGGTGTCTGTGCTGATGGACTGTTTTGTTCCCGGGAATATTCTTTGATAAATAATTCTGAATTTAAGATCTATGTACAACGTGGTATAGCTCTTTCATAGGCGAGCTCTCATAGGTTTACTATTAAGGTCATATAATGAATTTCGTTTTTCATGTATTTTATCTCTTTTGGCCTCGGACATCGTACGTCTATTTTGAGTTTAAAAATTAATTCTAAAAGTCAGGAGTAACTACCTCCTGGTATAGGTCTGTCCTACGTAAGTTCTTTGGCGTATCATTCACTTGGTGTCACTTACACATGTAGAAATATTGTTTATTTCGGGGTACGCAACTGTTCCTATTGAAATTCTAACGATTTTGCCTTTTATTCTGGACTTTGATACTGAATTACTGATGGGTACTTCATCGATATTTATGTTAGGTTATGTTTAGAATTTCATGTATTCACTATTTAGATTTACTCTGTTTTGTTCTCGGGCATCACTGATGATACATTGTTTGTGAAATGCGCATATGTTGCATTGAATAATAACGACGAAACATATATCTCATTATGATATTTTTCCCATTTTTTTTTTCAGATGGAATGCTACATGTCCTTAGGGAGCACCTGTCAGTTAATCCTCATGCAGTTGGAGTTCCAAACAAATACACTGGTTCATTGACTAGTGCTAACTAGAGCAAACTTATGATTAAAGTATTCGTATCAGTCATTCAAATCTTTTATCATTTGCAATGGTTTTCTGCACGAAATAAGGGTGGTCACATCAACAAATATCCAGTATAAATAACTTGTACTAAAAAAACGCGTATCGGAAGAGCCTTGTTTAGGAGCATTGTATCGAATATAAAAACAAAAGACCAAAAAGTCACAACGCCTTAATGCGAAAGGTTACCTAAAGTTTTCTTATAATTGTACTTGTCTACCAACCAATGAATCATATTATTTCAAACAGCATTCTTATATACCTGTTTAATTTTCTATCTGCGTGGGAAACCTTAACAACTCTAGGAGATACGATGATAAATATTCATTTTTATCAGTTCGATTTCCATAGTATCAATATCTCTTCAGTTTATCATTATGTCTTAAGCTAATCACATTTTCTCCCATTGTCCTTCAGATGAATATTACGAAGGTGTGAAATTAATTGCTTTTCCTCGATATTTTACGGTATCTATAAAAAAAGAAAACCAATTAGATAAAAAGAGACACTTAAAATCAAGATAAAAGCATTGGATTACTGCATTGTGAGGCTTTTGTACTAAATCAACAATAGAAGTTGTCAAAAAAGTCAGTACATATAAAAAAAGAGAGGATCTCCAAACAGACCTCTTCCGATTACCCAGACGTCTCGAAGAACGTACAGTTGTGGTGTAAAACAACCTTCTCACTGTAAGATGACCACACACAAACAAGACCGCAAAACACAGGGGCCCAAGCAACACAGATGAATGTGTAAATGGATATAAATGAATATAAAAAGAGGGTGTACTTAATACAGTCCATGCTCTGCCGGCTGTCGTGAACTCATATGTAATCACCCGAGGAGTCCGACTGACGTTCAGAGAGGATAGGTTGTCGGGGCCCTGTATTCCCTAAAGAGGTTTGGACAGGGCCCGTCGTGGAGTCCCGTCGTCACAGTCAGTACAAGCCTTAAGAGTGCGCTGGTACAAGAATGGTAAAGTCATATTACTTTATATTAATTATAAATATATGTCAGTTAATTAAACCTGATACAATTTTTGATGACTCATGTGGACTGCTACTGTTTACGGATATCTGCAGCGGTGAGTGTGAAGATTGACCACCCCTCCTCCAAATCCATCCCTAAATGGGTATTCATCCCTGACACAATTTTGGTAGAACATACTTCGTACATTATGTAGGAGTGAGTTTTATCAAGTTCCCCGATGGATTCTAGAGAAAAGGTCAACAGTATATAACGAAGCATGGAGGGTATCATCAACAATACTCTTTGTAACACAGACAGCGATACAGAAATACCTCTATGCAAAAACACAATAACAAAGGTTGGATATCCAACAAGACTCTGCTACACCACCAACTGCCTAATAATACGAAAAGTGTTCAAACTCAATTCCTTCATGAAGAAAACTCCGCACAATTTTTTCCTGCACCAGACACGTGTTTCGAATATTAAACTCTCATCAGTGATGCTTGCAGTGGAGCCACAAAAATTCATTTCAGTAGCGCTGAAATGAATGAAATGAAGGTATCCGATGTGCAAATAAATATCAAGTGTATTATATAGTTAGAGTCATGGTAGATTGTTACCAATATATGCCTATGCAACATAAAAATGGATTCTATCATCAGAGGTCAACATGCCTACCATCGCTTAAGTCACAGAAACTATCAAAACACTGCCGATGATAATATTAACACTGTTTAAATGGACGAAGCGAGATCTTCATTTGTACATTGAATACGTTAAAATCAAAACACCCCAAGTGAAAATACATTCACAGCAAAAGACACAAAAGGGACAAGGAGCACCAAATTCTACAAAAAAACAAAACTGAAACAAATGATACCAATAGCCAATCAGTGCTAGCTTTTGCCGGTCATATGTCATGTAATTAATCAGATATTGTGGTTATCTGGCTGAAATACCAACAACCCTTCCACTTTTCAGATTACCGAGACGTCTCGAAAATGAAAAAAAAATGTTGATTATACTAGTAATATGAATATACCTCCTCACTGTAAGATTACAACGCAAACAAAACAACAAAAAGCAGAGCCCAAGAACGACACAGCTTAATTTGTAAATCGGATGTAGCAAGCTTGAACCATGTTATCACCCGTATAGTCTGACTGAAATTAAGGAGGACAAGTGGTTGGAAACCTGTCTTGTCCAAAGAGGTTAGGACAGACTTAAAGGCTCGTCCTCACAGTCATCAGATGCAAATCTTACGAATGAACTAGTAAAAGAGAAGAGAGGAGATCTCGTTGCAGCATCAACAGCAAAACACCAAAACACCCGATGCAAAAACACAGAAGACGAGTACAGCACGAGATGGAAAAGAGACACACGACATGTAAACATCAAACACAAAAGACTACACATAAACCGACGAGACCAATGGGCAACCGGTGCCGACTATGGACGGCCATTTGTCACACAAGTAGCAAATGGAATGGTTATCCTGGATTACGTGCGCACAACCCTCTCACTTCTCCAATTACCCAGTGGTCTCGAAGAATGTACAATTGTGGTGTAAAACAACCTTCTCATATAAGGTTGTAGATTGCTGAGGGAAAGGGGATGATCTCAAACAAAACCACCCTGCACTCACCCAGCGAAACAAACCAACAAGAAATTGACACATAAATGACATCATACAAAACTACAAATCGGAAAAAGGCAGAACAATATTACAAAACACTCGTAATAGACGTACATAAACATCAGACATTGATGACAACTCATAAAAGGAAGGATACCAATGTACCATTCCAAGAAGAATATGATACGAGAAACAACAAACATGTCATCAATACTACAAAATACATATAAACCAACGAAACCAATTGGAAATCGGTGTTGAATAAGTATGGCCACCTGCGATATAAGTATGATGAATATCTAAATTGATATTTAGAACGAAGGGATAGGACCGAGTTCATGCATGCATTCTTTCAAGAATCTTACCGATATTTACAGAGTACATATGATCAGGACCATTTCTTCTATAAAGAAGTTTGGACAAGGTCTTTAATGAGGCCCTGTCATCTCAGTCAATCAGAATGCAATTCTTAAGAATGCGCTGCAACCAAGTATAAATATAAAGAAGTGTGTTCGTCTACTGACACTAGGATCGCGTCATCAGCAATAAAGGCAAAATGTTTGGACGATACTAAAGAAATGTAACATATTGTTGTCATTCATTTTGAATATTTCAAGTTAGAACCATCCTAAACACCGACTTTAACATATTTACAAGATTTTACTTTTTTCTGCACGGCCTAAGTCTCGGATGGGGATGCTTGCTTGTTTTTCTCGGGCACCTATCTTGTCTCCATTAGGGATTTACCTTTTCTTCGTTGAAGAAAGTTTAAGTATTAAAATTTCATTGATTTCTTTGTTCTGAAAATATTTTTCTTTTTTTTACCTTGGTTGGTGTGGTAGTTTTCGATGTTCCTCGATTAATTTTTATGTTTGGCAGATTTCGGAATCAATGGAATTTTTATACACCAATTATTTGACGGACCGTATTATGGTATAACATCCGTCTGTCTGACTATGGAACGCAATAACTTGAATATGCGTCAATGGGTTTTTATCTTATCTATATATTGTGATCAGACTGTGGAGAGGAAAGTCGCCTTTCGATTTTGAGGTCCAACCGATTTGTCGTTAAGGAGGTAGGGAAATTAAATATTATACAAAATTGATCAAAAAAATCATCTGGGTGAAATGTTTCGAAACTTTGTATACTTTAAGACGAAAAGATGTTCTTTTACATGTGTAACAGGGTTTTCACTCTTTTGTTGCATAATTGAGAGATAATGCTCAATGAAAGGGAGGGTTATATACAAATAGTATACATTTTACAACAAAGTATTCATCTTGTTTCTTCATTTCAATCCACTTACAATGAATGTCGGTAACTGATACTTGAACCAATGAGCGATGTTATCCCGTATTTATCCAGCAATATCTGCGATAAAATTTGAATAGGATGAATTTTTTTTCAATTATACTAATTTAAAGACTGTAGCTTGTATTATATAACTTGTAACATGATTGAATGCGATATCTAATTTGATTTTTAGAGCACGTCATGCAAGGGCGTCACCTAGTGCAATGCATTCCGTCCTTGCATTGGACTTTAGACTTTAGAGATTGTTTATTTGAAAGGGATTTGTATCGTTTTTCTCGTGGTGCTTCGTTTGTTTTTTTCTCCGTCTATTTGTTTGTTTTTACCATTTCGTCCACCAGAGTCTTATACTCTATTGTCAGGTACTGATCGATCGGAATTTAAAAAAAGGAAAACTAAGAAAAAAAAAACCAAGACTGGGTTGCAGAAAAATCGCGTCATTCAGGATATACCTTGAAATCATAATTTGCACATCGATGAGTTCCCTATACCCCAAAACTCATCTACAGATAATGTTGGTTTATATTACATTACCGACTGACATGTTGTTACCAGAACGTTTTTGTTTATCTTTTTGTTTATACTGTTGATAAAGTAAAGAATGCTTCAATCATATTACATAAAGGTACTGAGATTTCTTTTAGAATGAAAAATGCCTAATAAACAGCTCTTATTCGTGGATAATGGATATGGTTCTTCTGTCACCAGACGGACACTCGACTTGGTACTTGGTCAATCTCCAGCCTTGTACCAGCGCATCCTTAAGATTTGCACTCTGAATGACTGTGACGATAGGATTCCACGACGGGCCGTGTCCAAACCTCTTGAGAGAGGACAGAGCCCTGACCACCTGTCCTCTCGGAATATCAACCGGACTCCTCGGGTGATCACATACATGAGGGCGCTATAGCCAGCAAAGCACGGACTGTGTTTCGTATGCCTTCTGTTTTTTTAATCCATTAACATATCCATCAGTTTGTTTCTTCAACCCCTGCGTCATGCTGTCTGTTTGTATGTTCATCTCACAGTGAGGAGGTTATTTGACACAATTGTACTCTCTTCGAGACTTTTCGGTAATCGGAAAAGTGGGAGGGTTGTGTGCACGTAATCCAGGCTAACGTTAACAATACCGTCTGCTACCTACGTGGCAGATGACCTTCCTAGGTCGGCACCGGTTGCCCATAGGTATCGTTGGTTTATTTGTGGTCATTTGTGTTTCATGTTTCTATGGTGTGAGGATCACTGACGAGGGTTGAGTACCCGAAACGTGCATGTCTGGTCCTTGATGCAAATTTATCCGTTTACAATTGATGCTATTGAATTTGAAGACGTTTACCAATTGAACTACTTGGTGGGTGTCACTGCTGGTGGACCAGGAGTGCCCGAGGGCACATATAGCCAAGTTCGATCAACTTCGGTTGATCGTCTGTCTCTTCAACGCATTCAAAATTTTCTGGTACTAAACTTCTTGAAATTTCTAAAATGTGGGTCCTGTAGCATCGTATCCCACCCATCCTGCTACATCTTTCGGTACATTTTTTGGCGTTATAATTTTTACCCTCTTTGGCCATATTAAATTGTTTAGATTGAGGATCACTGACGAGGGTTAAGTACCAGAAACGTGCATGTCTGGTCCATGCTGCAAATTTATCCGTTTATAAATGATGCTATTGGATTTGAAGACGTTTAACATTTGTGTTCCTTGTCCATTTTGCGTCTATTTTTGTGCGTGTCTGATCTGTATTTTTGTATTGGGTGTTTTGGAGTTTTGCTGTAACCTGGTGTTGTTGGATATCCCCTCTTTTGTTTTCTTTGGAAGTATTCCGTATTTCTGACTTACAAGAAAGAGAACTCCCTGCATTAGAACATTGTATGTCATACATGTATTACAGAAAGTTACCGCCTCATAGTTTCAGTTAATTAGAAGTATTTACGATATATTATATTTCAAATGTGAAGAAAATGATCCAACAATAAACACGATATTGAGTAATATTTTGAATTTGCCATAGATAGTAATGGAAAATTTCTGCATCAATCAATTTAGGAAGTGCTCAGAACTTTATTTATCCCTAAGATACCTTTTACATACAATAATATGAAACTGATTCAAATCTAAATGATATCGATATCAATTCCTTATATTGAATAAAAAGTATATGTCATTTAATTGAGACAACCTCGTTATATACTTTTGTGGATGTGTTCTGGTGCTTAACTTACAGTAAGGATTAAGTGAGTTTGTGAAGTTGTTGCTGAGAAGAGTTACTGTCACTTTTTTGAAGACGTTTAGCATTTATACCACTTGGTGAGTGTCACTGCTGGTAGACCAGGAGTCCCCGAGGGCACATGTAGCCAAGTTCGATCAATTTCGGTTGGTCATTTCTTCAACGCATTTTAAAATTTCTGTTATCAAAATTTCTTGAAATTTCTAAAACGTGGGTCATGTAGCATCATATCCCACCCGTCCTGCCACGTCTCTCAGTACCCTTTTTCGGCATAGTAACTTTGATACTTGCTTGGCTCATATAACATTGAGGATTTGAGGATCACTGACGAGGGTTAAGTACCCGAAACGTGCATGTCTGGTCCATGCTGCCAATTTACCTGTTCTGAAATGATGCTATTTAATTTGAAGACGTTTAACACTTGATACATAAGTGTTCATCTTGTTTATGGTATCTGACTGATAAGATACATTTCTTAACAATGATAAAAATTTGAATATTCCCATATCATTCCTCAAAATATTTGGCATGCATCTGCCATTTTTTATATTAAAGAAGACAAATTTGTTTTATTCATTAATTCCGTTTATTTCATTCAACATCGAATAACAATCGTAGATAGATTAAAATGATACAGATTATAAAAGTCTCAAATCAATCGATTTCGTCAGATCTTGAACAATACGTTACATCCAGAAATAAATCATACGTCATAAGAAAATTCAGACATTTTTTAATCAAAAACATTGAATTCACATATAATTGCTACATACACAGTTACATATACATGTATAGACTAAACTCGAAATACCTATCGTACAGTTTGTAAAACGAAATGTGTAGTAGGTGGCATCTCTGTTTATGCTGCAACTAGGTGTTGTTGGAGTTCGCGTCTTTTCTTCTGAAACGAATCTATTTGGCGCTGCACAAAGTAGTTATGTTTCAAATAAGACGAAAATAAACTTACAAACGTATTCGTATCACATCAGCCGTGTCAAGACTTGGAAAGTGATGACTAAATACAGAGGAGGTAAAAAAAAAAACACAGAAATTATCGTCAAAATTTAAATGATGAAAAAGACGTAATTAAACATTGAAATAGTGATACTTAGAGAGAGGCACTTCATGGAAACCTTGCCTTTTATATCTTATAAGAACTCAATAAGATTAAGAAGAGCCTGGCGAAAATCTCAAAAGCACTCACAATAAAAAATCAAATTGAGCATCCTTGGACACATATCCAGCTACAGGTCGGACCAGGTGCCCGGGGGAAGTTAGCATCCCCTGTTTGGCTAGCCGCATCCGTCGTCAAGAATGTGGCTCAAACTTTGAACAGAAGAAAAAGATTTCCCTTGTAATATGTACCTGAACATTACACGTTGTTTTACACCATTATTATACGTTCTTCGAGACCTCAGGGAAATCGGAATAGTGGGAACGCTGTGCGCATGTAATCCAGGATAACCGCACCGTCTGCTATTTACGTGACAATTGGCCGTCCTAAGTCAGCATCGGTTCCCTCCTTTCTACTCGATAACCCTAACTTTTTATCTATTTGAATTGTATGGCCAAGTTCGTTTAAGCCCTGCCGTTTCGTTAACATCCACACTGATCATAATGTCTCTCGTTAATAGTGCATTGATGGGTATACTTTGTTATTTGCTGTGGTATGTTCGCAACTTAAACCCTTGAAGTCCTCTGTGCCATATAATCAAGGTGGTTAATTGCGAAAAAAAAATTGTAAAATATGTACATCTTTCCTTTCCCTGTTCGTTTACAGCGTCTTTTCCTCTATATGATATTTACTCTTGAGATGCCTTCATTTATTTCACTTCGTTTCGGTTTATGTCGTTCGTTTCTATCTGGGTCGTTTCGTTTCGATATGAACCCATTCGTTTTGATTTGTTTCATTTCATTTCGTTTCGTATTGTTTCGTTTGACACTTTACAAGTATCCATTCTCAGTGTAATGCATGCGTTACCTCGCGAAAAATACGCGAAACGGCCATGCCATATATCTGAACGGCCGTGTTATATTGTAATTATTCGCGTTGTATCGAAAAACTTTAACCATGATGATTCCCTCATAGATATGTCTTCGGTCAAGTTTTTTTTTCAAATTTATGCTTCGCAGTTCAATTCGTGTATCTTGATTCCATAAGGGATCTCCAACAACACTAGGTTGCAGCACCCACGGCAAAATCCCAAGACACCCAATACAAAAATAACACAGAACAGACACCCACAGAAAGAGACGCAAAAGGACAAGGAACACCAACTCCCACCATAGAAACATTAAACATAAAAGACCACACATAAACCAACGAGACCAATGTGCATCAATAATTCATCTGAAAAGCAAGGGGTCGATCGAGCCTTCAGCACACCCTTAGTACCATTTCATTTAATTCAAATGTTAAACGTCTTCAAGTTCAATAGCATCATTTATGAACTGGTACAATTTCAGTATGGACCAGACATGCACGTTTCAGGTACTTAACCCTCGTCAGTGATCCTCAATCTAAACAATGTAATATGGCCAAAGAGTGTGAAAAATATTATGTCCAAAAATATACCAAAAACGTGGCAGGATAGGAGGGATATGATGTAAATAAAACAAAACTGACTCTGTTAAATATCCATAGAACTTTTTTTCAACTGATCAGTCTAGAAAAAAGAATTTCTTAATTCTTCACTGAATTTCTATTCTGCGAACGATTAAGAACATGAGTTTATTCTAAATAACCATGGACCTCTCTTAGCTATGAGTGTAATGACACACAATTATATAACATTTATAGATTCTGCGCGCAGACCAAGAAAAGGTTTAGTTATGAAAATGTACAAAGCATAAGTAGCCATCAAAATCGCAAAAATGATTAAAAACATGAGGACTTTGCAATGCTTAAATTTTGCTTCAAAATCATATATCTAATACCTAAGGCATTTTTAACTGAACCCCCCCCCCCCCCCTTCACATTCCTTTATACTGATTTTAAGCCTATATCTTAAAACAGGAATGCATTTAAGAAAATTGTATGAATAACCTGTATTGACTATTCCAGGTCATTAAGTTCATTCCATCCCTGTCTTTTGCATTTTGTAAGAATCTGTTCAATCAGACGAAGATCCTGCCTGGATTCTGATTTCTTTATCCTGAGAAAAGTATCAATGGTATCACAAATGTCGTGTCCCGTTTCACAATCCAAAATTGTATTTCTTTGTGTTTCAAAGTCATGCATTTCAGTGAAAAGATCGGTTAGAAGTTGACCTTCTTGAGAGATGCGATCTCCCTTTTCAGTGAGAACGTTACGGTCTATTTGATTATCCTTAATTACTTTCATCTTGAAATTTGGAACATGTTCAAATCGAAACGGACCACTTTCATGATCTTCAAGAGTACATTCTGGCTTACAACTAACACATGTTCCACTGAAACTGTAAATGTACCAGCAGAGTCTCTTGTTAATCAATGACATGATACAAGGGTCGCAGCAAGTTCTTTGGCATCTATTGCAAATAGTTGCATTTCTTTGACGGGGAGTTGGTCGCTTCTCTTTTTTATAATATACAAATTGACTTAAAATGTTCAAAAGCCCATACAAAGCATCATCAGCTTCCTCTTCTTTCGATTTCAACTTCTTGTTGAGCTTTTCTAGTGAAACGATTTTTTCTGGTGGGAACTTGAGACTCTTCAATTGCAAGCCTTCTAGTTGATCAAAGAATCTGAAAATTTCATTTTTTCCCTCTATCCAATGTTGTCGTTGTTCATCAGAACGTGACATTTCTTTTTCAAGGGTGAAAGGTGTATTATTAAATTTAAATGTCTCGTGAAAAGTTACACCTACACTCTTTAAAACAAATCCAATCAAAGGATGAGAGGAATCAGCGCATGTTGCGAATATGAAAATGCTTTCTTTTATTTCTTTTCCGAAAATTTCAGAAATCATTTTTGACAATGTCTTTTCATTTGCCGTCAATCTACCGGTATGAGAATGAGCTACGAAGCATATAGCATGTAAACCTGGAATTCGTTTCTCAAGTATAAGCGTAAGAAATTGTTTTTTGACCTCGTTATTGTCTCTCTTGCTTAACGAATTAAATCCTGGGGTATCAATGACGACTAAATCAAAGGGAAGCATGCTTCTTTCCCTTCGTCTCATTTCATAGCATGTGATCCATTGAGTCTGAGACTCTGTCTGAAAAGGGAAAAATCATAGAAAGTTAGATTATCTCATACTGCATTCGTTGAAAATTTCGAAAGAATATTAAAAATCAATGAAGCAAACAAAATTTAGTGAATGGAAGGGATCTCCAAAAAGCCTCGGTTGCGTTATCCACAGCAAACACTCCAACACGAAAATACAGAAGACATACACAGCACCAGATGCAAAAGGGACAAGGAACACCATATGCGAAATCCAAATACTAAACACAAAAGACAACACATAAACCAACGAAACCAATGGGCACCTGGTGCCGAATTAGGACGGTCATCTGTAGGTAAGCAGCAACTTGTGTAGTTAACCAGACTATTGTAAACTGTCTATTATTCGCAGCGTCTTAAGTTCGCGAATACCAATGAGGTTACTGGTTGGCGTACATACGTATCGTACTACACATTTGTTGGGACATACTCGCAGGGATTTAAATTCGCAAATAGAAGGACCTCGCAAATAACGTGAAAAAAGGCTAGCGAATAAAAGACGGCATGCGTAGAATCTTCCCGATATCCCGATGGTCTTGAGTCCTCCTAAATGTAAGATGAACACACAAACGAGATATTTAGACCCAAAGAACACAGATGAGTATGGAAAACAGTCCTTGCTCTGTCGAGCTCATGCATATAACCGCCCGAGGAATTCAACCAACATTCAGAGAGGACATGTTGTCGGGGTGCTGCCTTATGTGAAGAGCTTTGGACAGGGCACGTTAGGAGTCCCGTCGTCCCATTTGTTGCAATACCTCTGGTATGCTTTCTTAACTTTGGATAAATATCCAAACTGCTTGACATCGATGCAGCTACCTTTCAGTATTTCGGCAACATAAAAGATCTATGTTTAACGTTCAAAAATCATATCTTGGGCTCTGTTTTTCAAAAAGGTCGCGAATTGCGAAAACAAACGGGATCACGAAGCACGGTTAGGTTTATATTGAACTCTCCATAAGATGGGATCTAAGCCATTGAGGAATTTACTGAAAATTTACCTATCCCCTCATATAACCCCCTCCTTTTTAAAATATAGTGGAGCAACCAAGTCTCTAAATTTGAGATTTTAATCAACACCTCTAACAGAGTGCTAAATTTCATATCAGACAAAAGAATATAACATGGGTCATCAGATTGTACCTGTCGTAAAAAAAATTTCGTATGGTCAGAATTTATGTCATTGCAGAGAAAAGCGGAAAATAAGTAAAATTGAAATTCATAGAATTTTTAACAAAATTTATCTTCATTTTATAAATGAATAGTCCAGGTGACCTAAATAAATGTCATTATGCTTATTGAAGTCAAAAGAATTTTTTGGATCAAATTGATTTTTCTATTTTCAACTTCATAGGTGGATAAACACAAATTCTAATATAAATTGGTAAAATTGAAATTTTCATTCTTTTACTTGAATTTTGAGAATGTTAATTTGAAAATGAAAATTAACGAGCAAAAACGATACTATGATAGGTAAGTATGATTTAAAGAAAATTTGATAGAGATCGAATGAAAATCTTAAGAGTATCAGGCAAATACCCCCCCCCCCCCCCCATTTTGTTATAATTAGAGATTCATTGCAATATAAAGTAGAAGATGTTTCCTCGATTCTATGGTGTAAAACTACATAATTACAGCTAAATTATATAATTAAGTTTTAACTTATAAGTATGAATTAAAAGTATTGTTTTATTTTAAAGAAGACAACAAATTTACATCGATAATTTAGAAAAAAATGCTTTTTTTTTCTGTGCAACATATGATCTGATGATTTCAAACATTCTGATATGGAAAAATTTAGTCCTCCAAGTTTTAGAAATGACTAACATGATTCAGTAAAACAAAACTTTTATGATCAACAAAACAAGGAAAAATACAACGCATAATACTTCCATAATCTTCATTTTAGATGAGCGGCGTAGCTGCCTATACGTCCACATCACATTCAAGGCAATCATAGCATTTTCTTTCTCTGTTTGACAGTGTTAAAACACTTGTCGCGAAGTTAAATGCATTGTACTACATGTAGATGATAATGGGGATATCCTCTGATTTGATTGCTAGTTCTTGTTCTCTACTTTCTGATTGGTGGATCGTTGATGGTCATTATACAATCAAATTGAAGTGGTGGGTGTCACATGCAAGCAGGAGATGTTCACTCTTCCTGGGCACATGATCTCACTCCTTTGCAGTTGCTTTGATTTCGGCCATCTTGGTTTTCTCGACACAAAATAACTTACGAGAAAAGCTTTCAAAAATTTTGAAAGCTAGTTAACGAAATTTTCGTCAGCGATTAGCTTTCAAAAATTTTGAAAGCTATAGTTAACGAAATTTTCGCCAGCGATTAGCTTTCAACAATTTTGAAAGCTATAGCTGACGAAATTTCGTTAACTATAGCTTTCAAATTTTTTGAAAGCTAATCGCTGACGAAATTTCGTTAACTAAAGCTTTCAAAAGTTTTGAAAGCTATCGCTGACGAAAATTTTGAAAGCTAGGGAATCGCTGACGAAAATCAGTTAACGAAAAATCGCTGACGAAATTTCGTCATCTCTTGAGTATTCAAAATTTTGAAAGCAATCGCTGACGAAATTTTGAAAGCTAAGCATTCAATAAGCTTTCAATTCATTTTCAAATTGAAAGCGAATATTAAACTTTCGATTGGTCGGGGCTGTATGTTAAAATGTAATTTAGCTGTATTAATGTAGTTTTATTCCGTTTTATCGACTCGGAGGAAACATTTCCTAGTTTATGTTGCAGTGAATCGATAATAACAAAGTTTGGGGGGGCACTTTATTTGCCTGGTACTCTTAAGTTTTTCAATCGATCTCTATCAAACTTTCTAAAAAACACATTCACACAACAAAATATTGTTTCTGCTCGTTCATTTTTATATTCGAATAAACATTTTCAAATTTTAAGTTCAAGTGAAAGAATTGAAAATTTCAATTTTACCAATTTATCTTTGAATTAGTGCTCATTAATCCATGAAAGTAGAAAAATCAATTTGATCCAAAAAATTCTTTTGACTTCATTAAGCATATATTAATTACATTTATTTTGGTCACCTGGACTATTCATTTATAAACAGAAGTTTTATTTAAATTTCTATGATTTTGAATTTTACTTATTTTCCGCTTTTCTCTGAAATTACAGAAATTCTAACCATTCGAATTTCTTATGACAGGTCAAATCTGATGAACCATGTGTTGTTCTTTCGTTTGATATAAACTTTAGCCCTGTGTTAGGGGTGTTGATTAAAATTTCAAATTTAGCGACTTGGTTGCTCTACTATTCGAGAGACGGTAACCTGCTATGCACATAGTGAATAGTGTACTTATTCGAAACACTTCCTATCAGTTTTTCGAATATAATGCCCGAAAATTAGTTTTGATTTGAAGGGAATTGCTTGACCAAAAAAGATAAACAAATCAAAACAGAATAATAAATGAGTGAAACTAGGAAAAAAATGATTTTCTCCCTGGTCTATGTATAACAGTGGGAAATAGGACACCCAAATCACTCAATATGCACCTAAGATTATAAATATATATTGTCTAATGATGCAATTGCAGTGTTGTAGCTAAAACACAGGAGATTAGGACTTTTGGTGTAATTTGTTTTGTATTAATCTGTCATTAATTTTATCGAGGACTTTAAGTGAAACTTTGATCTTTTAGATAATCTTAGTACGGAGGTCCGAGGCTGAGCTGACAGCATATCAGTCTCGTCTTTATAGTTTGACTTTAATTTTGTTTCATCGTATCTTTGACTCTTTTATATCCATCGTTAAAGATCGGCGATTTTGTACTAAAATCGGGTCATGTTGAATAGTTTCTTCTTGGACACATTAAACTGACTTTTCACACTTTTTTGTAACAGTTCTTAAAACTTAAAACTTCTTATTCTTGAAACTTAAAACTTCGCATTCTTAAAACTTGCACTCTGACTGACTGTGACGACGGGACTCCATGACGGGTCCAGTCTAAACCTCTGTAGAGAAGACAGGGCCCCGACCACCTGTCCTCTCTCAATGTCTGCCGGACTCCTTGGGTGATAACATACATGAACTCGCTGCGGCAGAGCACGCATTGTATTACGTACGCCCTCTTTTTATATCCATTTACATCTGTGTTTTCTGGGCCCCTGTGTTTTGTGGTCTTGTTTGTGCGTGGTCATCTGACAGTGAGGAGGTTGTTTTACACCACAATTGTACGGTCTTCGAGACCACTGGGTAATGGGAAAAGTGGGAGAGTTGTGCGTTACTTGTCCCTTTTGCGTTTCTTTCTGTGCTTGTCTGCTCTGTGTGTTTGCATTGGGTATTTTGGGGTTTTGCTGTGGTTGCTGCAACCTAGTGTTGTTGGAGATCCCCTCCTTTGCTTTATATCTACACTTATTTCGTGTTGCAGTGTGGAGTTAGTATTACAATTCCCCGATGTTTTAAGTGTTTTAAGTCCATTATGTTCTCTAACTTCACTAAGTTGTAGTGTCTTCTACGCAGGATCATAATTTACTTTTCATCGATCATTTCATTATGGCATTTTTAAGGTCGCCTCGTATCAAATAAACTCTTTTGAGATTACCCTCTATTACTACAGTCACTTTCCCACCATCAACATTTATAAGTAAGATTTTTTTCCTCACCAAAGGTACTTCTATCAACTCTTAAATTAAGACCCCGTAGATGTATAGCACCCACTTCTCCATCTGCAGGCTCTACATTTAACAACAAATATAGAGGATTCTCAACCATTTTCTTTCAATCCACCCTAACACTAAACGGAAGCATAGGTCTCACGGTAAAAGGCGAAACAAAAACTCAGAAAAAGAGCTAGAGTACATCGTACCCTTTTAAGATCTACTGATCATTGCACGCAACGGTGGCAGACATGAACTGCTACATGCTCTCTCTTCAGTTCCAGCAGTTCAATTGAAATCTATCTTGGATGAAGCGCTGGTTGCATTTTTACGAAACACTGATTGATTTAGGCAAAACATCATTGTTGCATTCGCAAAAAGATAAACTATATCCTTTGCTTTAAAACACCTCCCCTAAAAGACGATTCATAAAAATTCCATTTATAAACAAAGGTTTTGATCTTCTGAACATCTCTAATACTTTTCGGGATCATCGCAAACAAAATGCCATTTCTCAATATTTTAAAAATTTAGAACCTCCTCTTATTTGTTACAAATATAAGAGATCTATTCGTTTTTAACTACAACAAAGTTACATCAGATCCTAAAATACTTGAATCATGTCCTGCTTCTTGAGAATGTGCAACGTTTGAATATCTATATAAACCAGCTGATCATATCATTACAGGTGACTTTTCATTATCCAAGACAGGATGCTCCGTGGTCTTCTCAAAAAAGGACCTAAGTATAGAATCCCATCCAAGATATATTTTATTAAATGTCGCGATGTGCTAAAGGAAACTTTAGATAACTATACCAAATGATGGTGTAAATCAGAAGGAGTCGAATCGCATGCTCTGAATGACTTGAAAAACCTCATTTTGGATATTACCGATATTCGAATAGATAACTACCACAAAAATCCTTATCTTTTTGAAAATCCAAGTTCTAAATCTGAAAGATATTTCAAATCCAAGTTACGTAATTTACATGAAAAATATGTTTCGAGCCTGCAGACAAAGCAGCCAACAACACCATAAGTATTTGAAACCGTTACTACATATCAACTTTAGTTTCGGAACTTTCCTTTCCAATGAAAGTGTTCCCAATATTTTCAACCAACATAAGAGTGAAATTTCTTCTATTAATATCCCTATTTCTAAATTGGATCTCCAACAATAAACTGTATACCAAAACTTCACAAGTCTCCTTACAAGTTTCGATACATTGCTAATTCTAGCAACTGCTCAACAACAATTTTGTCTAGAAATCTGACGTCAGCACTCACGGCTATAAAGGCACACGTGGCAAAATACTGTGAAACTGTTATGAACAGGAATGGTGTAAACTTCTTTTGGTCTATTCAGAATTAAGGGATGTGATTGACAAAATGAAGATTTTTCTAATATGTACACCACGCTTCCTCACGACAAAATAAATGAACGACTGTCCAGACTCATTAGTTGGTGTTTTGATCGAGAAGGGAAAACTTATATTTGTACATCTGAATCGAAGGGTTTCTTTTCCGCCATAGAATACAAATTATACAAATCATAGACATGTGGTGACCTAAGTATTGCCTTGTCCTTCCTTTTGGACAATAGTTATGCAAGATTTGGTGAAAAAATCTACAAGCAGGTGGTTGGGATTCCCATGGGTACTAATTGTGCGCCTCTTGCTGCAAATTTATTATTATACACGTATGAAAAGGAGATTATCCAAAATCTCCAAAAGCAAAGAAAAAATGATGATATGAAATGTTTCATTGGTACTTCTAGGTACCTGGATGATACTCCTACTATCGACAATCCTGTTTTTGAAAAGTATAAAAATTTTATTTATCCACAAGAAATGATTCTATACAAGGCAAACGCTACAAACACAGAAACACCATTTTTAGACCTTAATATTAGAATTGTTAATGGAGAGATTCATACAAGTGTGTATGACAAAAGAGATGATTTTGGATTTAACATAGTAAATTTCCCCTGATTTGACTGTGATGTTCCTAGATTACCGTCCTATGGTATCTACATTTCACAGCTCATCCGGTATGCTAGAGCATGTACTGATGTTTTGGATTTTCATAGTAGAAATTTAAAAATTACCAAGAAACTTTTAGGACAAGGTTTTCGCTTTGACAAACTAGTAAAGACTTTCTGGAAATTTTACAAAAAAACTTCTTTTAAAATTCGAACCAATACGTACATTACTATGGGTATTACACAATCTGCATTGTATGGTGACATAATAAACAAAATAAGAAGGATCAAAGATAGACGGCATAAATTTAGAAAATGCGACAGAATCATGAAAACGCCTTTTATACCGTGGATATGATCCTAATGTCACCAGACGAACACTAGGCTTGGTACTTGACCAATATACAGTCTTGTACCAGCGCATTCTTAAAACTTGCACTCTGACTTACTGTGACGACGGGACTCCATGATGGACCCTGTCTTAAGCTCTTAAGAGAAGACAGGGCCCCGACCACCTGTCCTCTCTGAAAGTCAGTCGGACTCCTCGGGTGACAACATACATGAGCTCGCTGCGGCAGAGCACGCATTGTATTACGTACGCCCCCTTTTTATATCCATTTACATATTCATCTGTGTTGCCTGGGCCCCTGCGTTTTGCGGTCTTGTTTGTGTATGGTCATCTGACAGTGAGTAGGTTGTTTTACACCACAATTGTACGTTCTTCGAGACCTCTGGGTACATGTAATTGGAAAAGTGGGAGGGTTGTGCGCACGTAATTCAGGATAACTACACCTTCTGCTATTTCCGTAGCAGCTGACTGTCCTATGTTGGCACCGGTTGCCCATTGGTATCGTTGGTTTATGTGTAGTCCTTTTTGTTTGATGTTTCTGTGTTGTGCGTTGACGTAACTTATCCCTTTTGCGTCCCTTTCTGTGCTTGTCTGCTCTGTGTTTTTAAATTGGGTGTTTTGGGGTTTTGCTGTGGGTGCTGGTCCTTTTTGTTTGATGTTTCTGTGTTGTGCGTTGACGTAACTTATCCCTTTTGCGTCCCTTTCTGTGCTTGTCTGCTCTGTGTTTTTAAATTGGGTGTTTTGGGGTTTTGCTGTGGGTGCTGCAACCTGGTGTTGTTGGAAATCCCCTCCTTTTTTTACGAATTTGAATGAAGAGTCAATGCGTATTCTAAAGGGGATAAATTGCACAAAGATAACCTAATATATATCGTAATGTTTAAAACAGACAAAACGAAGATCCCAAACTCCTACCAATGTACTTCAAATGTATATTTACTTCTCCTCTGAAGTACTAAAATAAACGTCAAAAGAAACTTTTTATGATATAAAAAATTGTAAATATTGAAATATATGTTCTAATATACTTCATGTACATTTCTTCAATTAATGTACTTAACTTAATGTACATTTCTTCAATTGACGTATTTTTGTTTCAAATTGTCATAATGGGATCTCGACGGTCTTACCACGACATATTAAAATGAAGTTTTTTTTATGAATTTTGAAACAGTATGAAGTAATTCCACTTTCTGCAGTGAACTTTTATCAAAAATATGTATATATACCGGTTGATGGGTACAATTTTGATAGAAATTGCAACACGTGGTCGACCGAATCTTCACCTGCGGAATCTAATTTGGGAAATGGCGCTTAAGGTGGCTCCCTACTCGAACCGTTATAGGTTTTTCCTTATGTGCAGCAGTCTGCGTATAACGTTTTACAATGGCTGGTGAGGGACGAGCCAGCGCATTGAAAAACACAGACAGAAGATCTTAAATGCCAAAAGAAGCAAAAGATGGTGCAATCTATCAATGTCCACACCAATTATATAGTATAATTTCTTAGTTGAAAATGTGATGAAATTATAAGAGGGTACCCTTATGTTTGTAGCCATATCTTGATCATTTATAAAATTGTATACCTGTATGTGATTTTTTCACCATCTATATACATTATCGTATAAAACGATCTAATTTGAAGGAATTCCATCTGTTGTTTTTTTGCACAAAAATGTGATATACTATATATTATTTGTCGAAAATATGATAACATTGTAAGGGGGTACCCCTATGTTTGGAGCCATACAATGATCATTTCAAAAACTGTGTACCTGTATGTGATTTTTTCTTCATCTACATACATAATTTTATGAAATATTACAAAATGAAAAAAAATCATCTGTTTTTTAATGCAAAAAGTTGAATTTAGTACATATTCTTGGTCAATAATGTTATGAAATTATAAGGGGGTACCCTAATGTTTGGAGATATATCATACTTTGATTTATGTTACAATATCATTTTATGTGTTGTATTTCTTCTATTTGAGTTGTTATCATAAAATAAAACAGAACAAATAAACATATTCGTATCATCACTGAATTTGGAGGGTTCAAAAGCATATGATGGATATTTGATATTTCTCAATTTTTAAGTGTTAGGGTACCTTTCTTTAATGTACTGTATCTTTAATGAAAACAAAATTACCTATCTATGTCTGTGTTCATTATGTCATTTTGACTATTATGTATAGAAAATAACCTTAAAATACAAAATTCATCTGTTAAATTCACGAGTAGGGACCCACCTTAAGTCAAAAAATATACGCATTAGTTTTTTACATTTATTTATTGGCCCCTTAGGAAAACATTCGATAAAACGGCCATGGAAAAAAATAAACATATATTTGTCGATATGTTTCGAGACAAAAGATTCAGTCTTTTGTTTTTAAAGAAGATATTAACACGGATTCCTCCTATTTCACTGAAATTGAAATAAAACTGTAATTTTTCGAGGGAGGAGAAAATATCCTTCCACTTAAACAATTATATAATTTATTATATTAACATTTCTAATACATGGCTTGCGACGACTTTCTATACAAACAAGAGCAAAATATAGGAATGCAGAGGATATAAACATAAACTATAAATATTTCGTTTTAATTTTCCACGATTTTATCACTCAATAACGATGATATATTCTTTACGACAGCTAAAGCATGAAAGCAGGAGTATTCAGCTATAAGTTCAGACCAAATTCTGCTCTGTGTTAGGTTTGTTGATAACTAAGCTTCTTTTTTTAACTGGTCGATCTTTTAATAGTAAACATAGTAGAAAAATACCTTATCTCTATTTTTCTCATCCTCCATCATATCTACAGCTTTCAGACGAAAATCGTCCTGCCATGCTACATCATAAACATGATTCACAATCAGATCGATGATTGTACTTTTTCCAGCCCCAGTTTGTCCAAATAGAAGTACATATCTTGCATTGTTTGCATGACCTATTTCTTTCCCTTGTCCTGTAAAAAATAAATTTATACTGTGCATAAAAGTCTGCTACGCATTGAACATTAACTATATCATTTACTTATCGTTCTGATTGAAAACGCTACATCAGGACAATCGGCTTAAGACTTTCAGTCTGAAAGATAGATAATGTACGTAAAAGAAGGGAAGGAATCTCTAACCAGACCCTGTTGCAGCACCAAAAGCAAAACACTCAAACACCCGATGCGAAAACAGAAACATGGGCATACCAGGAGACGAAAAAGAGACATACGTCACATAAACATCAAACACAAAGGGCTACACATAAACCAACAAGACCAATAGGTAACCGGTACCGACTTTGGACGGCCACTGCCACACAACTAGCAAATGGTTTGGTTATCCTGGATTACGAGCGCACAACCCTCTCATATTTCCCAGAGGTCTCGAAGAACGTGCAATTGTGGTGTAAAACTACCTCCTCACTGTTAGATGACCACAAACAAACATGACAGATGAATATGTAAATGGAGTCCAGTCGCCACGGTAAGTCAGAGTGCAAGTCTTAAGAATGCGCTGGTACAAGACTGTAGATGGCTCAAGTACCAAGCCTAGTGTCCGTCTGGTGACATTAGTAGGATCATATACACGGTATAAAAGGAGTTTGATGACTCTGAGGCATTTCGATGGTTATGCTGCCTACCTTTGATCCTTCTAATTATGTTTATCATATCACCATAAAAGACAGGTTGTATAATACCCAAAGAAATGTACTCTGATGACTGTAATTTTTGTAACATGTCCAGAAAGTATTAACTAGTTTATGAAAGCGGAAACCTTGACCTAAAAGTTTCTTGCCACCTGGTCCCATGTCTAGCTTTCTAGGGGTCCGCCGATGCTCAATTTTGTGCTCTATTGCGAGTGTTGTTGAGATTATCGTCATGATCTTCTTTTACTCATTGGTAATGCAAAACATTCGGCCGGTTTGGTTTCTCAATTTACACAAATAGGCTATCGGTGGTTACATGTGTGTTTGAGACGCTTGAATCTATGGTAAACAAAGCGCATGGGAGCGTATGTGAGAGAATCGAGGTATTTATATCGTGCCACGGCGTTGTTCTAAGCCTCATTTAAACAATAATACTACTTGAAAGCAGTTCCAGAGATATCGACAGAAATACCTTGAATGTTTTGTTACAATCAATAGTAAGAATTCGACAAGAAAAATGTTGTGGAAGCCCGAGTAGACTTCTGAGTACAGGTGTACAGCCAGCCTGTGCTAACCACGATGGTCAGGTAAGGAGGCACAGTATTATGAAAAAATCGACGTATCCATAACACACGTCTTCTTTCCTTTTATTCTAATTTATTTCTGATTTTCAAATATTATATCATGTAATAGTCATGGAAATATTAGCATCTATATATTCCCCTGGGTCAAACTTGTACTTGTGCATTATTTGTGGAACATCCGAGTCTGATGGCATGCTGGGGGGACACACCACTTTAATCTAAAGATTAAGGGATAAATTTTGAAATTTATCAAATTGTCCTGCACGCACTGATCAAGTGTGTGTGTAGGGAGGGGGGATTGGAGGGAGAGGGGGTATTAGGATCCTGCTTTGAAATTCCTAATCTTCAATGGTATGCTTACCTGTAACCCCTTCCCTTGACCTGCCTATCACTGCTTTAAAATAACTCAGTCTATTATAACAACAAACATCCATTTCTCAATGCATTTTAAATTTCAAATGGGTTGTGTCCTCCCTGCCCCTATCCCTTCTCATTTCAATAAACATTTATAAGTCCCTATGAATCTAATGATATTAATTAGTCAATAAATTGAATACAATAATTAGTACCATATCAAATGATAGAATCTAAGTGTATACATGCATGATTCTGCAAGGACATTGAATAATCTATTTAATCCATTATTATGCATAATTTTTTTTCACGTTGCTTTGTGTATGTGTGTGTGTGTGTTTTTTTTTTATTTCAGATTAAAGATTATAGTACAGTTCTACAGGCAAGTTTATTAAGATTATAGTGCAGTTCTACAGGCAAGTTTATATTTTGATAAATTTCTGAAGAAATTTATTCACATTACTGAAGAATACAAAATTTTGTTGTTATTATGGATTATTATTAGATTTAAAGCAATTAAGTACATGTATAAGGAATCAGTTTAAAACCATCAATTTCTTTTTTCAAATAAGCAATTTCTTAATCAGACAGTCAGATTGATAATGTAAGTAAACAAGTCCATAGTATTCTAAATAGACCTTATTGTTATTATACACCTTTGACTGAATCTGCACAATTTATTTATGATAAAGTTAAAAAGAGGAATGGACTATCAATAAGATATCAATTTATATGTATAACTTTCATACAGATGAAAATGTATATATTACAGGTGTGCAACCAGAAATAGATAAATATATATGCATACAGTTCAGACAGGACCAAACACAAACAGATATCCTGGATTTGGAGCAGATGTGTTAAAAATCATTCACTAATGAAGTGTTCAATTTTATAGACGTCACTTAATATGTTATATTGTATTAGACAGATATCTGGAGTAATGAAACTGCATGCACTTATGTGTATTAATTTTTATTGATTTTCAAGATAAGAGGAATTTGATGATTAAAAACAGTCTCTGAACCATAAAGGAGTTTGCATTCATTGAATAATCATAAAATTTTAGACTGAATGATTCACCATGAGTAAGGAATAATGCCCAACCATATTGATTTTGGGTAAAAAGGGGTCAAATGTCAATTAATTTAGAACAATATTATATTAATGTTGAAAAAAACCAATTTTTTACAGCTTAAATTTGCTAATTGCATCTGTAATTTTTGAAAGAACTTTCAGAATTTCCACAACAAAAATAATCCTTGACCTTCAGTGATGAAACTCACACATTGCTTATGATACAAGAGAAACCCTATACTAGTATGCTAAAGATATTTGGGTTAAAAGTGAAAGGTAAAGGTACCATAAAATGTAACCGGCGTAAATACCACATGCCGATCCCCTTACGAAAAAAATCTATACAAAACTATATGTCCCCTATATGTAAACTATATTTCTCCTATAGGTTTCCAGCTTTTGTGTATAGGTTGGTTATAGGTATAGGTAACATATAGGTAAAATTGAATTTGACCTATAGGTGATATATATGTTAAAAATAGGGGAAATGCATACAGCATACCATGTCTGCTGGAGCTATAGGGAGGTTATAGTGCAAGTATATGAATACTGAACTTAGTCTAATTTAGCTTCTCTTTAGACTTAGAAAATTGTACTGCTCTGCATCTTTGAGGGAAAATATCTAAGTCCAGAACCATGTCAATTTCTTTAAAAATTGTGTTTAAACTTATATGACATGAAATACAAGGCAATATGGGTATCAAAATGTGTATTTTTCTGAGATCTGTTAGAAAAGAAAAGCAATCCGGAATTTAACAGTATTTCACATTTTATTGTTTTCACATTGTACCTTAATTATCAGTTAATCTGTTTCTAATTGCTTTTAGCTTGGGGGTGGGGGTGGGGGTTGTTTACAGCCATGGAAGTGGGTCCAGCCTAATAAAAAGAATATGACAAATCAGAAAAGCAAAGAATGTTTATTAATCCAAGCCCCTCCCCCTTTTCCTGCTCTGAATATATGAAAAGAAAAAGACTTGTAGACCATGAAATACAAAATAATGAGAAAGTCCGTCCCTTGCCAGGATTTGAACCCTGGACCCCTAAATCAAAAGTTTGACTCTTACCCAACTGAGCCACGACACTCGTATGTAACATACATGGTATATCTTAAGAAGCATCTTAGTTTGAAATGTTTGTGTACGACACGTCCATGATTAGAAGACAGCCAATCAAAACGACGGATTTTAAAAGGTCCGGGCGGAAAAGTTGAAGTTTGGATCGTAATTTCGTCTGCATTTATGTGATACACTAAAGACAAGCTGACAAGTGAATAATGCAAAGTAAACGACCATGAAGCCAAGTGAAAATTCCCTCGGTCTACTGAGCACGTCGGTATACTAAGCACCTCAGTCGATGGGATATTACATCAAATCTTTGTTTACTTTCTGTGAAAAGATGCAGTACACAGGTAGAACTACATGTAGAAGAGCTGAGAAATTTTGATGTTAGACCGACAAGAACTTAAGAAGGTAAGCTATGTTTTCCTTGTGTATTAGAAGTAATTGATTTGCTAGTTGTAAATTAACAGCTGAACAGAGGTAATCGGAGCTAAATCTTAACAAAAGGGCGGAGAAAATAGACTTTTATGTCTTATCTCTACTGCATCATGGGACTGAAAATTTCTACAGTGGATATATCCAATGTCATGAATTTAAATCCGGGGAAGGGCCAGGAAGTGAGAGAAATGGAGGGATCATGGAAGAGGACAGAATGGGGAAGGAATGGGGGTTGGAGGGAGAAGGGAATAGTGGGCAAATGTGCACCTACATGTACATGTATATGAAGAGTGTCACTGTGTGTCACTGTTTCATGCATTTGTAGAGTGCGTAGATGTATAAAAGAACACAGCATGAATGGTATTTCACTGGTTTTTAACATCATTTTTAAAACTTTGATGGTTTCGATAATTACCGGTACAGAATCAATAGCTAGCCTCTGATAGTGTCCAGATAATCAATAGTAAAATTTGTCCAATTGTTCATCACTATTTCTCCTGAATCTAGTATCATAAATTTTGCTCGTTTTTTTACTTTCAGACTACGGGGTACTGTACAATTGTACTGGTAGAGGGAGAAGCAACGTGGCAGAATAGTCATGCAGCTACATGTAGATGACAGAGGCCACTGACTGTTAGAAGTAGAGGTAGAGGTAGAACCAGGCCAAATTAAGGACAGAAAAATGTGTAGATACCTGTACCAGAACGGTTTGACAATTTCCAAACTTCTTTACATGTTGTGAAACATCATAATCATTCTCTGTGTAATTCTCGTGGATATTATAAGATCATCCAGTGTAATACAGAACTGTACAGAAATTCATACTTTCCAAAGACCATTACCGATTGGAACCTACATGAAGACACAATCATGCTTGTGAAAAGTTCCGGGGCCTTTCGATCGGCCATCCAGCAGCGAAACTAACATCATTTGTGCTCTTTCCTCCATCCCATATGCTGTAAAAGGCCAGGCGACATAACTACCCAGATCCAGACCAGAAAAACGATGAATATGTTACATTTTAAAATTGATTTGAACTTCAACTGCTTTGTTGTGTTAGTCATGTTAATGTGAGATAAAAAGTTAATTCAATTTTATGTCTTGATAGTTATTTTTACCATCAATAATTGGGAATATTTGTCATATGTTGATATGTTTGTACAGCATGTAATGTTCAATACTTGGTAAAGAACCAATCAGAATGCTTAAAATTCCCATATATTTGCCCTATATGGGAAGTATAGGTGAGCTTCTGAATGGGACCTATGTATCTACCTATCTATGTATAGGTAGAGTATAGGGGGAATACAGGTACCTCTGAAAGTGACCTACATGCATGTATAGTTCAAGTATAGGAGGAGTATAAAGGACATAACGGTGAAAGACATATAGACCAATAGCAGATCCCTATATGTCACATATAGATTTTTTTCGTAAGGGGATAAGAATTTAACAACTGTGAAAAATAGTGTTTACACCAGAACTCAATTAAGTATTGACCTGAGTAATGAAACTTGATGTGCATAGAATTTGTACAGATATAAAGAAAAAAGGATCCCTCTTGTTATTGGGGTCCAAAGGTCAAGGTCAAACTTGACATATATAGAACACAGCATTCAACAGCATTTACTCACCATAACTATAGTAATTCTTGACCTTCAGTAATGAAACGTGACTACATAGCTTGTGGCCCAAGTGGGAACCCTATTGATTGTCAATAGGTTAAATTTAGCATGTATGAAAAACAGTGATAGTCTTCATGTAATGATTCCATTGAAACTTCTAGAACATATATATTCTTCATGAGGACAAGAGGTGCTTGATTTTGCGGTTAGAAGGTTAAAGGTCAAGGTAAATCCATACTTGCATGGATTAAACAGTGCTACCAAATGTGACACAATTCCTGACCTTCAGTGATGGTTACACACAGAATGACTTAGACCTATTGAGTCAACTAACAAATGCCAAATCCACATTTTGCTTGATGGAAACAGGGTTTCTGGAAATTGGGAGGGGATGGGGAGACAGGTATAGTTGTAGATTTAGTCAGGTCTCTAGTTTGTATTTTCAAAAAAAAACCCTAAAGACAGTATGGCCAGATTGCAAATTAAGTTTTTTTTTTCAGTAAAAAAAAGTGGGATATCGACCTATGCTACTTATAGATTTATAATCAAGGTACATTTGTACTATGTCCCTTTGTGAGAGATCCTTTATATATTGTATATTATATAACTACATTTATGTTGGTAATAGTGGATTTATAACCAAGGTACTATGTTCCTTTGTATATCGTATATTATATGACTACATTTATGTTGGTTTTAGTGGATTTAAAACCAAGGTACTATGTTCCTTTGTATATCGTATATTATATGACTACATTTATGTTGGTTTTAGTGGATTTATAACCAAGGTACTATGTCCCTTTGTATATTGTATATTATATGACTACATTTATGTTGGTTTGTGGATTTGAGTATAAAACAGATGGGAAACAAACATAAATTGTCTAAGGTCATTAGGTCAAGGCCACTTTGTGAAAAATCATAGCATCAAGTGAAAGCGAGACATATCACAAGTAATTTAATACATGTATTACTTACATGTGAAAGAAAAAAGTCCTATCTCTTGTAGATATAAGATATAGCCAAAGTTAATTCTTTAAAAAAGTAGCTCAAAATTTAAGGTCTAGGTCACTACTTCAGAGGTCATGAAATCAATTGAAAACTTGTCTCACATGGAATCTACACACACAATACATGTATCACAGTGTCATATCCTTTGGTTCAAGAGACAGAGCCCCAAGGTTATTTTTTTAAGTAGGTCAAAGGTCAAGTTCATTTTACAGCATTAATCGAAAAGGATTTTTGTCATTGGCAACCTGAACATGTATGATATTAACCACAACCTTTAATTCGGTCAAATGTCAAGGTCGCTTGGTCAAATGTTAAAACGTCTTGTCATGGGCAACCTACATGTATAATATTATATAATGTTTCTACTGCAAATAGTTCTTTAGGATTTGTTTCAACTAGATACTTTGACAAATAATTTATGACAGACGGACATACAGATCGACATTGTCAATCCTTAGACCGGAATTGCTTTGCAATCCGGCAGTTAAATTTCATAAAATGCCAGGTTATATACATTTAGTCTTAAATGTACATTTAGATAAAAGATAAATAAAGTGTGGAGGAGCTGATACTAAAAAAGGATCAGACAAGTTGATGTGAAAGGGATGAATGAATGATGATCATTTAAAATAATGACATGTATACTGCCTGTGGAATACTTAAAATAAAAAGTATAAGACAGATAAGGAATTCATGTGAAATTTATTTATATCTATAGAGTTAGGTTCAGGGTCAGGTGCTTGACAAAAAGATATAAGAATACTCCCATCAAATTATTACATGCAGCTCAAACAATACATATTTATATAATACATGTATACATGAAGCTGTAGTCCCCCCCCCTTCCCCCGGGGCGGCCCCTTTCCCCACAATGTTAATTATTCTCTTTATTATTCTGTATACAAACATTTTACGTTTAGCCATCTAATCAAGATCACTGATGAAGTTGTCAATATTCCAAAGTCGGCAGTCCTCAAAACGAGCATAAAGTCATGCCTATAATGGCCTACGAGGCTACGTACACGATCCTGTTTAAGCATCATCCTGACCTTTCAGTTGTTTTGTCAATGATTTTTTCGCATGAACAGCAGATTTAAAAGGCTAAATATACTATCTAACGAGATAAATCTCCTGTCCTTGCGTTGTAATACTCCAACAAGCAAGTTTCTTCGTCAACTGTGAGACCGACAGCACGACGTCGCGGTTCGCCATGTTGTTTACATTAGATTCAAGCGTTCAGGTAACCACCGATAAAAATCAAGCGTCTTAGTGTGAATCAATTCCATTTGATAATTTCTCCTGTGAAAATCCAAAACACTAGATGAGTTTACAATGTTGAATACAAAATCATCTCTCTTGTCGTATACACTTGTATTAACCTTTCCGTTTACAAATGTGATATCTGATCGTCTGTCTTTTCAACGCATTTGAAATTTTCTGTTACAAAATTTCTTGAAATTTCTAAAACGTGGGTCCCGTAGCATCATATCCCAACCATTCTGCAACGTCTTTTGGTACATTTTATACATAATAATTTTCATACTTTTTGGCCATATTACATTGTTTAGACTGGGGATCACTGACTAGGGTTTAGTACCCGAAACGTGCATGTCTGGTCCATGCTGTAAATTTATCGGGTTTTGAATTATGCCATTGAATTTAAAGACGTTAAACATTTGAACTACTTGGTGAATGTCACTGCGCAGCACATTTAAGGCCTTCCATGACGTCATTGACAAAATTTGATGTCAGTTTTGATAGCTATTTTCAAGGAATTATCAAATTGTCCAAATAAGATGGAATGACATAGTTTATGTATCAGTATAGATGCTATATCATAATTTATCTGTTAATTACTGATATATGCTCCCCGAACACCGGGTTGTCACGTGACACGTATATTTTCGTAGATCAACATTGGTCATACAAAATCAGATGGCGCAAGGTGAAACCTTATCATTCAAAGAAAATATTGATACCATACTACAAAGGGGGGTTTCATTTACCTATTTCTTGCTGGGGAATTCTTTGATAAAGAACGACTACTTGAAAAATCGAGAAAAATACACCCATTTCATAAAATATTATCGACACTGGCACGAATGGCAGAAAATTTAAAAGAAAATATAGAATGTAAACGTTTCCCCCAGTTGAATTATTGAAGAACACCTATCTCTTAAAATGTGTGCCAAATTTCACTTAAATTTATGTACGGTAACATCTTGCGCCGTTGCAGTTTTTCTGACAGGTGCTAATCGGTAGTTCGTTCGTTTACCAAATAAACGTTCTGTGGAATCAGATTTATTCAAGGGACGTAATCGCGCTCTCTGTAAATTCCGTTTTAATTTTTTAAATAAATGTTAATTTGAATAAAATATTCATTTCAACTTATGAAAAAATGCAATATTTATTTAATTCTGTTAAAGTTTCATTTCACTTTTTGTATATTGAGGGGTGAATCGCGGAAAAAAAGGGGGGGGGAGAGGGCGCCACGCCGGGGTGTCGGTCTTGCCGGTTACCGTACTAACCCATGAACCCAATATACATGAGATTAACATGATGCTGTATAATATCGGACATGCATTAGAATTGCATGGATTGATTATATGAACTCGTAATATTTACTTACATACATTATACGTCCCTTTAATAATCATTACCGTGACAGAAAAAAAACCTTGTTCGACTTATGACGCCTTTGACCGCAATGGGATCGATAACATACATAAATTTTTCACTGTTTATACCAAAATTTCTTTATTTTATGGATTCTCTGGTTTCATATTTTAAGAAACGAGACCTTATAGTCCTATGGTCTCTGGACAACAGGTAGTTCTAGATCCAATATTATTTTTTCTAGACATCGGGGAAAAAATAAGGGTAAAAAAATAATAAAACTGATGTTTGTTTCCCAGCAGAAAAAAAAACAAAACAAAATTTGATCTAGATTGCAAATAGAGGAATCGGCAAATTCCGTGGATGATGTCCATTGTCATATTAATATTAAAATTTAGGTATACTTTCATACTGATTTTAAATTTAATTTCAATGTGTCAAAAGACGCAAAGGCACTGTTTCATTTCTTTTTCTTTTTTTTTTTTTAACATTTTCAGTGTATATTTTCTATAAGAAAAATAAATAAATAAAAACACAACCCATGTAAAAGCGTAGCTGACATTGACATTGAAAAGCACTTATAATTGACAACTTGCAATTGCATGCAAAAGTTGATGAAAATTGAAAGTAAAGCGTGACCTCGAGTTTCTATTCATCGCCCACGCTGCACTGACATTGGGAATCTTCTGCTTGGTTTTATTTAATTAGATTTCATATGTTTTATTTGAATTCCATGTCCCCTGAAAGTGAATTAGTACTTATAAATTCTTCATGAGATCGACGAAATACATGGTAGCGTGTTTGACAGAAATTTAAAGAGCGGTCATTGATATATGGGGCCGGGAAAGGGGGTGGGTCGGGCTGGAGGACTTTTCAATGTATGTATAACGGCTTTGTTTTGGGTGGTTTTGTTTTCTCTCCTTTTTTTTTTTTTTTTGCATTTTCAGATCATGAATTTATTTTATAGTCGTTCAGACAGGAATATTATTTACAGCAGATGCAAAATTCAGAGATTTTTTGGGGTCAAATCTATAGCCGGATTTCATGTAGCAATCATGTTTCCCTTAATTCGCCTTTCAAAATATTTGAAAGGTTACTCCTTTATTATAATATCGGATCCTTGTCGTTACAAACATTTGTAAGTACATGATCAATAAATGTGCCTCGGAATGGTCGAGTAGCAATCCTACCTTGTTTCATAACTCCCGATATTTTCGTGACAACATGATGTGTGTGGGGGGGGGGGGGGAGGAGGGACAACAGACAAAGTGATCCACCAAAATTTAGATAAACGACTTTCCTATGACAAATTTGATGTAAGCATTAAGCAAATTTGTTGAATATTTTCAGTATTTCAAATTTGTTATTTGACCGATGACCCAATCTTATTTTTTTCTGCATTGCAGAATTGTAAAGCTTGAACAAATTAATGGTGCGTGAATAACTCTTGCCAGGAGCTTGAGATTATATGTCATTTTTTTTCCTAACACCATAAGAGTGATCGAGATTTTAATAACTGGTATTATGGGACCTCTCCTTAACAGCCACCTTGTACGAGATGTTCTGCAAGTACAACAATAATTTATTTACGTGTCTTTGTTACATACCATGCAGGTGTCAGTAGCTACATGTATCTTTTGAAAGCAAAGTCATGCTTAAATTTCAAATCTTCGTATCTGCTCTTGCCATGCACATAGAGATTTGTGTACATGTTGACCTTGAAAGCCCTCTCATGCTCGGCTAAATGCTTCAGGCAGACAAACTATCAAAACAAAAGCAATTTACCCCCCCCCCCCTCCCCGCTCTTGGAGATTTGAGCATGAAGTCTAGTACAGATCAATTTTAGGAGAATTTTATTAATTTTCTTTATTATATATTCAAAGTAACATTTCTTCATCTGTAATGTGTGTGGTTGTTCAAAGTTATTATTCAAGCATTCACTCTTCAAGGCAAGGATCTGAAATAGAAAAAAAATATTGACTATATAAATCTAGCTTTTAAAATCCAAACTGTATGGTACAGGTTGGACACAAAATTCATAATTTTACAAGTTAGTTATATAATATACATGTATGTCCTAGCGACACAAATTACAAAGAATTCGCAGTGATATGTTATTATTTCATGAATAGATAAATAAGTCTGGTTTGGCTATAGTTTTAGATTATTCACTATAGATAGTAAATGCATTTATTCTATTTGACTTCTTTTTTAAATCATTATAATATTCCTAAATAGGCAAAACAAATGTTACTCTACACATAAATTTAAAAATTATGTACCTGCAAAAATATCCAAAATGAACAGTACTGTGTGGCTAAGATACATGCATGTGTTTCTGAAACTTTCACATTGTGTGACAATATTTCTTTTCATGCAGCAGCTGCTAGCTGGTGTGAAATCCATTCCAAATTTAGTAACATTCTGAAGGAAAAAAAGTAATAATTGGTATTTGAATATTTCGATATTTCGGTGCACATACTACTGCAAGTATAACTTACTGTACAACTACAAGTGTACTCAGATGTACACATTTTTATAGGTACATGTTATGAAAACAACATATACATGCCATGGGCATGGGCACATTTGTATGATATCACATTCACCCTTTTTTCCTCATCATTCAACTTTCGTACGAACTGATATCATAATCTACAAGTGTCTAAACTATTCACATAAAGTTTAGCTACTACTCAGCTTTGCAGTAACAGTGTAACTTAAGTAAAACGCGTTGAAATTCTGTCATTTACACATACATTTCACACATGTCTCTTGGTAATCCAAGGAGTTTCCTTTTATCTCTATGAATAAATTGATTCCATGATGTAATTGTACTAATTCTAAGATATTTCCTTCATACAGCACCAGTTATTGAAGTTTGATATCGCTTATACTTACCAAAATCTGCCTTTTTATTCGTTTTACCCGCTCTGTAAACTGTTGATTCGCACCTGTTCGTCACCTCAAGCTTCTAAGTAACGCAGATCGCATTCTTCGGTGTACGGGGTCACAGAGTACAGATATAGATTAGGGGTTTTCTCAAAAGTATATTGACCCGGCGATGTGTCAGTGATGAAGCAATATGTTTTGTTTTTTGTATAAATGCAATTTTATCTAGTAAATAAAGGTATCAACGATAACGAAAGCTAATAAATGTGTTGCTACCTAACCTGACGACACGGGGTCCATGACGTCATATGACGTTACGTTATTTGGCGGAAAAAACTTCTACGTCATTTCTATGGAAGGCCTTAAATGTGCTGCGTGCTGGTGGACCAAGAGTCCCTGAGGGCACAAGTAGCCAAGTTCGATCAACTTTGGTTGATCGTCTGTCTTTTCAACGCATTTGAAATTTTCTCATACAAAATTTCTTAAAATTTCTCAAACGTTGGTCCTGTAGCATCATATCCCATCCACTCTGCTACGTCTTTTGGTACATTTTTGGACATAATAATTTTCATACTTTTTGACCATATTACATTGTTTAGACTGTGGATCACTGACGATGGTTTAGTACCAGAAACGTGCATGTCTGGTCCATGCTGTAAATTTATCAGGTAAAAAATGATACTATTGAATTTAAAGATGTTTAACATTTAAACTACTTGGTGAGTGTCGCTGCTGGTGGACCAAGAGTCACTGAGGGCACATGTCGCCAAATTCGATCAACTTTGGTTGATCGTCTGTCTTTTCAACGCATTTGAAATTTTCTGTTATTCTGCTACGTCTTTTGGTACATTTTTGGACATAATAATTCTCATTCTTTTTGGACATATTACATTGTTTAGACTGAGGATCACTGACGAGGGTTTAGTACCCGAAACGTGCATGTCTGGTCCATGCTGTAAATTTATCAGGTTTTGAATGATGCTATTGAATTCAAAGACGTTAAACATTTGAACTACTTGGTGAGTGTCACTGCTGGTGGACCAAGAGTCCCTGAGGGCACATGTAGCCAAGTTCGATCAACATTGGTTGATCGTCTGTCTTTTCAACGCATTTGAAATTTTTTGTTGCAAAATTTCTTGAAATTTCTAAAACCTGTAGCATCATATCCCACCCATTCTGCTACGTCTTTTGGTACATTTTTGGACATAATAATTTTGATACTTCTCGGCCATGTTACATTGTTTAGACTGAGGATCACATGACGAGGGTTTAGTACCCGAAACGTGCATGTCTTGTCCTAGTCCGAGAACAGGCCAAAATTTTATTCTTGAGTTGGTATTTTGGCCTGAGACAAGGGTACATGTATTTGAAAAGTGGTAGAATTTACAATAATACACTTTTTTTTAGAATCTGCTCATACCTTAGATTTTTCGATAAGTGATGTAATAAGTTGCTGTTTTACATTTCCTTTATCATCATTTAATCTTTAAGTAAGATTTCTATCATCATTTAATCTTTAAGTAAGATTTCTTGGTCTAAACGATCAAATTTATGGACAAGGAAACATTTCCTCGACGTCAACTAATATTAATGTATTTTCAATCCGCCCAAACACTAAACGGAAGCATAGGTCTCACGGAAGACGAAGAAACCGAAAACTCAGAATAAGATCTAGATTACACCGTACCCTCAACGATCTTCTGATCATTGCTCGCAACGGCGGCAGACATGAACTGCTTCATGCTCTCTCATCAGTTCCAGCAGTTCAATTGAAATCTATCTTGGATGAAGCACTGGTTGCATTCTTAAGAAATACCGATTGATTCAGACTTAATATCATTGTTGCATTCGCACAGAATAAACTTTATCCAGTTGTTAAAAACATCCCACCTAAAAAACGATTCTTAAAAATTTCATTTATTAACAAAGGATTCGATCTTCTTAACATCTCTAATATTTTTCGGGATCATCGTGTACAAAGTGCTATTCCTCAATATTTTGAAAATTTAGAACCTCCTCTTATTTGTTATAAATATAAAAGACCTATTCGAAATTTCGTTTTTAACTACAACAAAGTTACATCAGATCCTAAAATACTTGAATAATGTCCTGCTTCTTGAGAATGTGCAACATCTAAATATCTATATAAACCAGCTGGTCATATTATTACAGGTGACTTTTCAATTATCCAAGACAGGCAGCTCCGTGGTCTTCTCAAAAAAGGACCTAAGTATAGAATCCCATCCAAGATAGATTTTATTAAATGTCGCAAAGTACTAAAGGAAGCCTTAGATAACTATACCAAACGATGGTGTAAATCGGAAGGAGTCGAATCGCATTCTCTGAATGACTGGAAAAACCTCATTTTGGACATTACTGACATTCGAATAGACAACTTCCACAAAAATCTTCATCTTTTTGAAAATCCAATTTCTAGATCTGAAAGATATTTTAAATCCAAATTACGTAATTTACATGAAAAATTTGTCTTCGCTCCTGCAGATAAAGCAGCCAACAACACCATAATCATATGAAAACTTTACTATATATCAACTTTAGTTTCGGAACTTTCGTCTACAAATACTTATATCAAAAGCAATGAAAGTGTCCCTAACATTTTGAGCAAACATAGCGGTGAAATTTCTTCATTCAACATCCCTATTTCTAAATTGGATCTTCCTACAATATACTGCATACCAAAACTGCACAAATCTCCTTACAAATTTAGATACATTGCTAATTCTAGCAACTGCTCAACTACAAGTTTGTCTAGACATCTGACGTCAGCCCTCACGGCGGTAAAGGAACACGTTGCAAAATATTGTGAAACTGTTCTTAACAGGAATGATGTAAATTTATTTTGGTCTATAAAAAATTCCGGGGATGTGATTGACAAGATAAAATCTAGAAATTTTCAAGCCAATACGATTGCTTCATACGATTTTTCAAATATGTACACCACGCTTCCTCACGACAAGATCAATGATCAATTGTCCAAACTCATTAAATGGTGCTATAATCGAGAGGGGAAAATTTATATTTGTACATCTGAATCAAAGGGTTTCTTTTCCGCTACAGAATACAAATCATACAAATCATGGACATGTAGCGACCTGTGTAGTGCCTTGTCCTTCCTCTTGGACAACATTTATGTAAGATTTGGTGAGAATCTCTACAAGCAGGTTGTTGGCATTCCTATGGGTACAAATTGTGCGCCTCTTGTTGCAGATTTATTTTTATACACATATGAAAAGGAATTTATTCAAAATCTTCAAAAGCAAAGAAAACATGATGATGTGAAATGCTTCACTGGTACTTCTAGGTACCTGGATGATATTCTTACTATCGATAATCCTGTTTTTGAAAAGTATAAAGATGTTATTTATCCACAAGAATTGACTCTAAACAAGGCAAACTTTACAGACACTGAAACACCATTTTTGGACCTAAATATCAAAATTGTCAATGGAGAAATTCATACAAGTGTATATGACAAACGAGATGATTTTGGATTCAACATAGGAAATTTTCCCTGGCTTGACGGTGATGTCCCTAGATTACCGTCATACGGTATCTACATTTCACAGCTCATCCGGTATGCTAGAGCATGTACTGATGTTTTGGATTTCCATAATAGAAATCTACAAATTACAAAGAAACTTTTAGGTCAAGGTTTTCGCTTTCACAAACTTGTAAAGACTTTCTGGAAATTTTACAAAAATTATGATCAACTTCTTTTGAAATTCGGACCCATACAAGCAACGGAGTATATTACTTTGGGTATTTCACAACCTGCATTTTATGGTGACATAATTAACAAAATAAGAAGGATCAAAGGTAGACAGCATATGTATCGAAAATGCGTCAGAGTCATCAAACGCCTTTTATACCGTGGATATGATCCTAATGTCACCAGACGGACACTAAGCTTGGTACTTGACCAATATACAGTCTTGTACGAGCGCATTCTTAAGACTTGCACTCTGACTGACTGTGACGACGGGACTCCATGACGGGCCCTGTCCAAACCTCTTTAGAGAAGACAGGGCCCCGACCACCTGTCCTCTCTGAATGTCAGTCGGACTCCTCGGGTGATAACATATATGAGCTCGCTACAGCCGGCAGAGCACGGACTGTATTACGCACGTCCTCTTTTTATATCCATTTACATATTCATCTGTGTTGCTTGGACCCCTGTGTTTTACGGTCTTGTTTGTGTGTGGTCACCTAACAGTGAGGAGGTTGTTTTACACCATAATTGTGCGTTCTTCGAGACCTCTGGGAAATCGGAATAGTGGGAGGGTTGTGCGCACGTAATCCAGGATAACCACACCGTCTGCTATTTACGTGGCAGATGGCCGTCCTAAGTCGGCACCGGTTGCCCATTGGTCTCGTTGGTTTATGTGTAGTCTTTTATGTTTCATGTTTCTATGTTGTGAGTTGGTGTCCCTTGTCCCTTTTGCGTCTTTCTGTGGGTATCTGTTCTGTGTTTTTTGCATGGGTGTTTGGGGATTTTGCTGTGGGTGCTGCAACCTAGTGTTGTTGGAGATCCCCTCCTTTCTTCTAGGCACTTTTCTGTGTACAACTTTACTTTCGCTTTCCAACTTGTTTATTATTAGTTCAAATTGTCTCGTGTTGATGACTATTTCCTCTGAATTCTTTCATAGATTTTGCTCACATAATCGGAAGTATGCATATCAATCACATATTGGGATAACAAATACCTATACAAGTATTGAATACTTTCATAATTTAACAAAATAAATTAAAATATTGACTACAATTGCTTGTATTTCTGTGAAGGTATGGTTTTGAATTTGGACTGAAAAGACATCAGTTCGAAACATGCTGAAAAGTTGAAGAAGGAGAGTATTTTGAATCACAGAAAATTGAGAGGAATCTTACTTAATGGACTTGAAAATCGCAAAATCAAATGAACAAAGGTAAATAATGACACAACCAATTGAAAAAATCAAAATATGAGCAGATTATGAAGAAATTGTAAATTCTACCACTCTTCAAATGTCCTTGTTTCAGGCCAAAATACCAACTCAAGAATAAAATTTTGGCCTGTTCTCGGTCTAGTCTTGTCCATGCTGTAAATTTATCAGGTTTTAAATGATGCTATTGAATTTAAAGACGTTTAACATTTACGTCAAAAACATTGTGTTTCTGTGTAAAATCCATTGAATGCGATGATTGGAAATTACTGTAATCCTGATATCGAAGAAATCCTCAAGAAAACTGAATTACTGCACCACAGCACGTCACCGTAACACCATCAAGCAAAAATACAGAGTAGAGAGACACTAATTATCGTGATATGTAATTGTTTTAGGACTTATTATACATGTGGTAAAAACAACAAGACGAAATTAGCATGGACCTGGCCCAGTCGCAACCAAAATAATTGCAGCATATAATATCAGCCTGTACACTGAGAAAATATTGAAATGGTAAAACTCAAGACTCAAGTTAATACCGTCAAGTAGTCAAGTATTTCCTTAAGGATGAAAGGGTTGAATTTATTCAAAATATCAGAGATCTCTATAGACCAATGTATGAACTTGAGTTGAGTTTTGAGGCTGAAGAAATTAGCAAGTTTGGTTACGTAAAGGTCTTTTCTGAAAGAGACTTACCGACTAAAATGTGCCTAATTTTGTTTACATGGTCAATCTTCCCACAAGGATAGCATTTTATCTTATGCAAACTCATTCTTGGCATCCGCTGATACTTTTCACAAATGGTGTCTTCGTGTTGTTTGAAATAAGATCCTATTGACATCTCGGTTTGGATCTCCTTGCTCTCTTCACTCATGCCACTGTAAGCAACCTCCTCACCAATTCGCCGCTCGGACCGAACACCGAACTTATAAGAGCACATTTGCTTCAAGTCATCAACAGTAATATAGGTTGTATCTGAATATAAACTATACGTATCATGTCCTTCACGAAAGACGTATATCTCATATCGATTCACGTCTCCATCCAACAGTTCTGGAGCGTTCCATTGAAGAGTGATGGAGTGACAGCCTTCTTTTTTCGAAAGAAAAGGTTGACCTGGCACTGCAGGATTGTCATTCTGATACTTCACAATTTTTGCTTTAGTTTTTTCACTCCAATTGCTGACAACATCATCATCCAAATTTTTTGCTCGTATTTGAAAATGGTATGATTTGCTGACTGCAAGATTGGTAATAAATGTCTCAGTTTGGGGAGTGCTGAAACATTTTGATCGGGAATATTTTTTAGATGCCTCTTTATATGATACCTCTATTTCTTTCACTTCTGTGTCTGTACACGTCGGTACTCTGCATGACACCATGACGCTGCTATTCCCATATTGAGTAATGGTTGGAGGTTCAGGTGTGTCAATAGATAATGTTTCGCTGCTTGATTCATCCGACATATCCTCCTCTATTGTACAATAGCCATTCTTTATAAAGTATATTAAAATATATGAAAATGGATCCTTGCAAACATTACTTATCCTTATTATCGCAATGATTAACCTGTCGATTACTTTAATTTAGAGTAAAGCTACTCTCAATAATTCAAAATGTTCCAACTCTTTACCTTCTTGACGAAAATATCAAACCCATTTTAAAGCATCAACCACGTGTTTCGGGATTAATGTTGCTATGGTGTGAGTTGGTGTTTCTAGTTCCTTTTTGCGTCTTTTTTGTGCGTGTCTGCTCCGTGTTTTTACATTGGTTGCTGCAGCCGAGTGTTGTTGGAGATCCCCTTCCTCATCAGTGTTACTTGATATATACCATTAACATATTCATCTGTGTTAATTGGGCCCCTGTGTTTTGCAGTTGTGTTTGTGTGTGGTCATCTGACAGTAAGGAGGTTGTTTTACACCACAATTGTACGTTCTTCGAGACCTCTGGGTAATCGGAAAAGTGACAGGGCTGTGCACACGTATTCCAGGATAATCACACCGTCTAATACTACCCATTTGCCGTTTGCCCATTCGTCTCGTTTGTTTATGTGTAGTCATTTGTGTTTTATGTTTTTCTCTGATTTGACGTTCCTTGTACCACTGCGTCTATTTCTGTGCGTGTCTTCATTGTGTTTTACACTGGGTGTTTTGGGGGGTTGCTGTTGGTGCTGCAATTAGGTGTTGTTGGAGATCCCCTCCTTTCTTTATTAAATGAGTGATTAGCAATAGTGAGTTTCAGACACAGCAAAGTGTAGTTTAGCAACTGGAATTTGTTTTACGATACAATGAAATTATCTAACATTATCCCGACTCTGAACTACAACACGCTTCCTCACGTCAAAATTAATGATCGATTCTCCAAACTCATGAAATGGTGTTTTTGATCGAGAGGGGAAAACATATATTTGTTCACCTGCATCGAAGGGTTTCTTTTCCGCCACAGAATACAAATCATACAAAGTATGGACATATAGTGACCTGTGTATTGCCTTGTCATTCCTTATGGACAACATTTATGTACGATTTAGTAAGAAACTCTACAAGCAGGTTGTAGGAATCCCTATTGGTGTTAATTGTACGCCTCTTGTTGCAGATGTATTTTTATACACGTATGAAAAAGAATTTATCCAAAACATTTAAAACCAAAGAAAACATGATAATTTGAAATGTTTCATTGGTACTTCTAGGTACCTGGGTGATATTCTTACTATCGACAATTCTGTTTTAAAAAGGTGTAAAAATGTATTTATCCACAAGAATTGTCTCAAAATAAGGCAAACTTTACAAACACAAAGATATCATTTTTGGACCTATTAAAATTGTTTATGGACAGATTTATACAAGTGTGTATGGCAAACGAGATGATTTTGGATTCAACATAGTAAATTTTCCTTGGCAAGACGGTCATGTTCCGACATTACCGTCATACGTTATTTACATTTCACAGTTCATCCGTTATGCTAGAGCATGTACTGATGTTTTGGATTTTCACAGTAGAAATTTGCAAGTTACAAAGAAACTTTTAGGACAAGGTTTTCGCTTTCACAAACAAGTAAAAACTTTCTGGAGATTTTACAAAATTGTTGTTAGCTATGACAAAACCTAATTTGTAAAAGAAAAGTCCAATTCTGAAAATAAGTACACTAAAATAGATATCATTCAGATTTTAAACTTTCTGATCGACAACATTTGTGGTGTTTGGAGGTAAGGTCTTCAAGCAAATTGTCGGAATTCTAATGGGGACCAGTTGTGCCCCACTCCTAGCCCACATTTTCCTTTACTCGTACGAAGCTAGATTTATTCAATCTGTGGTCTCTGAAGGCAATAGATCACTGGTGTTAAATCGATGATAGTAATGGCGGACACAAAATCAGTCAGAAAGGATTTTCCCTTTTATTTCACTTATTCTAGTGTATATTAACAATCTGAAGCGATGGAAATGTACATATACAAAGTATTGTTATAGCAGAACCTTCATAAATCTATACCCAACAAAAAAAGAAACGCACATCATATTATATAGTGATTTTTTTCAATTGATCATAAAAAGTTAGTTAGACATTTGAATATAGTTTTCTTTTTCCAGCACTTGAATCACCGAGGATAAAACGCGTTTCGATCATTTTTTCGCAACATATCACAATGATAGTGCTGAATAAAGCGCGTTGTTTCTAGCCCCTGTTGCATGGCCGCAGGTTTGGTATCCTTCTGAAATTTTGTTGTTTGACCACTTTCAGCAAACTTTCAGTAAAAATATAGATGAATACTTGTTTTTCCATTCAAATGTAGCACAAATATGCAAATAAATCTTAAAATTAAATGTCTTACTGGAAATATTCATATATTGGGGTATGTTTTACAATGAAGGGTATCAATATTTGGCAATTCTGATTCCAAAGGAACACTTATTTTGTCTTCAGCCATTTTTATTTATCTGTTGCAGATTTATCTTTAACATCGCATTGAAATAATGAAATGAAATACCAGAAAAGCTTAAAACTAACGTCCAATACCATTGAAAATACACGTTAAAAT